>JAGFZM010001374.1:0-16171 GCA_017657215.1 Limnothrissa miodon | reverse complement strand
TATATATATATATATATATAGAGAGAGAGAGAGAGAGAGAGAAAGATTATATGCAAGAAACTTTTCACTCCACCAACACAATCACTTATTTCAAATGTAGGATAAATATTTGTAAAGGGAAATAAATCTTCCAGCCTTGGCCTATTTCGGATCTCGGGGAAAAAAGAAACTGAAAAGGAATAAGAAGGGAAGGTAATGGTGCTGATCCTTAACATCCTACACACCTTGTTTTCCAGACCTGGGTGCCCAGGCATCCATCATCCTCACCATCAGTAGGCTGCTAACTAACTCTACCGTGGGACCAGTTCAATTCTTCATCATTTATGCTACAGTATTCCTCTAAGTACTGATCCATTTTGCAGGTCTGCACTCAGTGTTGACACACTGTTAGGGACCGGAGCATATCCAATCAACTCAATTGTATTCTGGCAATTGTTTTGGTTTTTTTTTTCTTTTTCAGCTCCAATATGCTGTCGAATGGATTTGTATTTGTGCTCGTTTATGTGCGAGACGTGAGCGTTGTGTTTGGGGTTGATTGGTGGTAACTGCATAATTGTAATCAGCTGAAAATCATCTGGAGGTCTGAGGAAGGCCTTTTTTTCCGTGATTAAGTTGCGAGGGGAAAAAAAGTTTTATTCTGCTGATAAGCTTTTTTTTTTTTTTTTTTTCTAACCTGGAAATTGGATTTGAGGAAAAGCATCACTTAACAAGTGAACCAGGTGTGTATGTGTGTGTGCTCGCACTCTTATATGAATGTGAGGCTTGTGTGTGAAACACAAAGGCTGTTGCAAAAGAAACATCCAAGATATCATGGTGTGTATTCTAGTGTACTAGATCTAAATCTAGTGTACTCTAGATTCTGTGTGTGCTCCAGTGTGCGTTCTAGAAGTGTGACGGGGTGCGCTATACAGTAGGGGTGTATGCATTATCCTATTTGTTCACTCCTGGGGATGAGTGTTGTTTGCATGGCTACAGCTCCACAGTTCTCCTTGCACAGCAGGAGGGGAATGATGGTGGGTGGGGGCAAATTTAAAGGATTCGGGTTAAGCGCTATGCCTGAGGGTGTAGCATGTTGCCTCGGGGAGGGGGACGGGGGCTGTGGTGGTGACGGAGCTTTACTGTAACAGGGGATGTGTGCCCTCCCTTTCTCAGTAGAAAAGCTCCTGTGGCATTGCACTTCTATCAGTATGCTCCTTATGCTATTATTTGAGACCCTGTACACATATAGCCATGATGAATAGTTCACACATAGGCAAACTGTATATTACTAACTAACTAACTAATATCAGAAACACAACTATATATATATATATACACAAAAAACAACTATATATAAATATATAAATAAATATATAAATATATATATACACACACACACATACATGCATACATGGTGTTATTGTGAAAGACAAACAGACACACACACACAGCATGTGATTAGATTATGTGGCTTCCATCTGTCTAATGAAGTCTTCAAGCTCAGATCAAAAGATGTGTGCACTGACTGATATCCATGACAATCTAGTGTGTACGGCTTCATGGGAGCACTCCATGGGAGTGATTCAGCATGCCACACTAACTTACAAATACATCCACGATCAAGAAAGCATTGTAATAGAAAGAGATGGGAATGGAATTGATAGTGACATACTCTCAACGACACATGCACACACACACACACACACACACACACACACACACACACGGGCACTCTATTAAAGACAGTTGTCCCCACACATAAACAAAAACTGTTGTCACGCTGTTACAAAAAGCATGTGGTCACACTCATCCATCAAAGTCCTGAGACACACACACACACAAACACAAATATTCACAGTGACAAAACCTGTGTACACCCACACACACACACACACAGGACTGAAAACAGATCCAAGCAAACAAACGCAAAGATGAAAACTAAAACGAATATGCAGGGAATCACCCGCTGTGGCCCGGTGGCAGCCAGGTTCCAGCAGAGAGGCCTGAGCCCAGTAGAATGCGCGAGGAGACGGAGGCCGGGGCTGAGGCTTCGCCTGTCAAACTCTATTTGGCTCGACATCAGTAACGGGCCAGACCACCAGGCCAGCACTGCTGGCCAATTCAATCTTATGCTCCACTCCCTTCCTGAGAGAGTGATAGAAGGAAAGAGTGTGTGTGTTTGTGTGTGTGTGTGTGTCGTGAGACACACGGTGACATCAGAGAGAGGAAGTGGAGCGTGTGTGTTTAGGGGAGCATGCTGTGATGTTGACATGTTCTTGGGACCGAGTTGAGAAGTCAGAGATGAATGATGGCGGAGAGCAAACATTCGAAGATACACTGAGCGCTCGAGGCCACCGTAGCTTGCTTCGACATATCTAGCCAGCATCGGTGGACTCGGCGGCGGGTCCACCAATTCCAACTTAATAAGAATTGCTGCAGAAGAAAACGCAAAGACCTCAAGCATGAAATGTGTTTGGCAGCCAGTGTTGGACTTCTGAAAAATAGCCGCTTTGGCAACTGCACCAGTGACTGAGGGGCGGCTTGCTTACGGCAGTGCTGTAAACAAACAGTCTCTTTGACCGGAGCGTTGAGGCTGTATGCCGGGGGAGTGGGTACATCCTGTGTTGTGTGTGACGCTATAAGAGGATGGAGTTAAGGCTGATGCGGGCAGGCTAGCATCACATTAATTAGTGTGAAAGAGATGAAGCTGCCCGCTGGAACAATTTACTCCTAATCCATAGATATGGAGGGTTTGTGTGTGTGTGTGTGTGTGTGTGTGTGTGTGTGTGTGCGTATGCTTAATTGTACATGTTTATGAGGACAGCAGTACCCAAGTACCTGCTCGTATGTGTATTTCTCATTTGTTTGTGAGGACTCAGGAAAGCTCACCAGGGAGCTCCCTTTGTGTAAACAGGGCAAGCAGTGATTTAGAAACTTCTGGAACCGACTCTGACAGCGATGGTGGCAGCAGAGAAGCACCGGGCAGAGAGTTGTGTTTCTGGCACAGGCTTTTGTTTCCCGACGTTAGAAGACGTGCCAGAGCATCCATCTGAGTAGTAATTGCTCAACGTTAATCTTTTTGTGCTTTCTCTTTCTCTCTCTCTCTTTCTTTCTCCCTCTCTCACCAAGTGATCACTGGACTAAGTGGCCACGTAAATTCACAGATGTTGAATGGTTGACATGAATCACAGTGCCTCTTTGGCTTTTTATGGCTGCTCCACAGCACAGCAGTTTGATTTTGTCTTATCTAGAGCGGGAAAGCACCTATGTGTTGTGATAAATGGTAAAGCATCTAAACGACCTCTCTCTTTCTTTTTCTCTCTCCATCTCATTCCCTTCCTTGATTGCCGCTCTTTGCTCTTTTTCATTTTCGTATTTTCTCTCGTCTCTTTTGCACATGCTTTGCATTATGAAACTGACAGCCACACATTGCTGCATGTGCCATGCATTCAAAGAAAAGGAATGGATATTCACACTTGACACATCTTTTGAGCAGCAAGTCTTTGCCCCCTGTGAGTTAGACATACATACACACATACTGTACATACAGCTGACACATGTTAAAGGTCTGAATTCATTTTTCAGTTTGTGAACTCAAGCACAGGGGGTTACGACATCCTAAGAGACCAAAATAGCTTACATGCTCCTACTACTGTAGGTGGTGTTACACTACACCAGAGAGTTTATGGGCACACTGGACACATCTCCTATGAAGCCAATGTAACAGTGAAATTCAAACGCTCACATGTTTCAGTGTCTCAAGAAATGTTGACGGAAATTCGCTCAGGAGAAAAACACGCTTTTATTCCATTTTTACATGTCTAGTGTTTTAGTGTCCCAGTGGCTGAAAAGCACGGAAAGGGAGGGAACTCAAGCGATTCCTATATGCCTTCTATGCTAGCTATGTTAGCAGTGGTCATAATAACAGAAGATGTGAGCATAAGGCCACACCAATAAAATTAGTTGGTTCTCGGATTTTTTCAGGGAAAATTTGGAGCGAGCGAGCGAAATAAAAATAAAAATAAAAAAATGTTCTGAAGGTAAATTAGCACATTCACAGTTAATGTTCATTAAAGACATTTGCTCATGTGTTAAGGAAAAACTAAATGTGGCCTAATTTATAAACTTAACTTTCACACCTCACAGCACACTTTTTGTAATGCAAGTTTTAGGCAATGTACAAATTCATAATTCTGTCATTCTATGTTATGTAAAGGTTTGACGGTTTGTCATTTATGTAAGAGTTTGTGAATCTAAGCACCAAGCAAGCTGGCTGTGGAATTGAGGTATGACATATAATGTAGTCTACGTCTAGGCTGCTGTTGCCTAGGTTCAAACTCATTTTGTCACAGTTCATCATAGGGCATTAGAACGTCAAAATCGCATTGATTCACCAGCAATTAGATAGTGACTAAAACTTCGTGATCAGTGCAACGGAGATGAATATTCATCAACGTGCAGTCACGTGAATCTAGAAAAGAGACTATTGTTTTGCATGAGAAAGAGAAGCGTATGTGTGTGCGCGCGCGAGGATGTGAGTGTGTTGGCACATGCTATTCATTTATTTATTGATTGATTTTGATGGCAAAACACTCTGAATGGGGTTTTTTTTGCCTCTCAATCAATGAAATATCAAACTCACCTCCACAGAGTTGCATAAGCAGACTGCTCTCGGCACCGTAAGTGAGTACAACTGCGCAAAGTTCTCATCCTCTGTAATTTCAACGCACTTGTCAAATGTTTTCCTATTCTGATAAAATATTCTAATAATTGCAAACACTGGCCTAGCAGGATCCACCGGCATCTTTCCTCATATCATGTCTCTTGTCTCTTGCGCTCTGAAGTGAAAGGCGCGATTTGATTGGTTTTCGACGTCACGTGAACGCAGCATGCTTTTTTCAGTATTACAGCAATAAGCCACTGTGTTTTTTATGTTCATGTGAGTTAGAATTCAATTTTATTTTTATTTAATTTTGCATTTTTTTCAAGCGGCGAATCCGAGAACCAACTAATTTTATTGGTGTGGCCTAAGGGTGTGTTTTAGGGAAGGGGGCAGAAAGACACAGAGAAAGGGATACACAAGAATGGAGGGAAGAAGGTGAACGAAAGAAAAAGAAAAAAAAACTGGAAAAGGAAACGATAGACTTTATGCCCTAATCCACACGCTCACTGCTGTGCAAAGCCCCTCTGCATGTCAGAAAATGAGGGAATGCACTCAATTTCATGGTCTTAAATGACAATCTAACATCTCATGTAATCTCTTAACCTCCTTTAAACATGCTCTCACTCTCTGTCACACACACACACACACAGTGTAGTCACACAAACACACATGCATATTCACACACACACACACACACACTCACCATTCAAATTTTAGCATCCATTGGTGCAAATAGCATGCCTATTATGACTTCCTCTTTCCTCACATCCCTTCGATCACAGGACTCTTCTTAGGCAACCACAGGCCAGATAATCCCCAGCGTCATTGGCCCACCCGAAGCCCAGAACACGCCCAGCAGGAGAGGTCACTGGAATCACAGCAAACACTTGGATAATTGTCATCATTGTCAGTCATCATTGTGACCACCAAAAAAATAAATTGATGCTGGCTCACTCTTCTCTAGGTTATATGTCCGAGAAGATGGAAGGGCACACTGAAAAGCCTTCAAGGCTGTCCTTAGAGCCCTGTTGTTGTTATTGGTTTTTTTTTTTTTTCAGAACCCATTTGAGAACAATATAGTGACCATCAGTGATGGGTGCTATACAGGGCCATTGCCACCAAGGTCTTTGTTGAGGTCTGATGTTTCTACCCTTTTCAGTTTTTGTAATACCAGAGACAATTTTGGTGTCTGTTTAATACTGCACCCCAGTTCCTGAATGTAGTGTCTTACTGCAAAAACAGACTTGTGTACTTGTATGAACTTTGTAATCACTCAACTGAATCGCTGACCATATGGAAGGATAGATTGGAAGAGGAAGAGGGGCAATTTTAATCTTGTGACCATGGTTAATGAGGAATTGAGGCTCAGAGTTAAATAAGCTTTTAATTCAAGTTGCAGCCTTTTTGTAGGAATGTGATAAAGAAAATGAAGCTATGATGATTACTGTGCTGATGACAGTGGCCAGATGCTTTTGAAGACTATATGTTTTTGTAATATGGTGTTGTCGTTGTTGAGGCCCTGCAGGGTTTACAAATAGTAGCTGTTTTGAGCTGTGTTGCCTCCATATGGTAACAGAGACACTGGCGAGTCACACTACTACATCTAGCACCTGTTTTCCTTTGACGTTTTAATAACTTCCTGTCTCTTGTCACGTCTTGTCTAAACTATCTACTTACGTTTCAAGAGGATGTGGTTTTAATCAGCTACGGGATGGAGAGGTTTATCATAAGCCAGTGGTGGATTACTTGCAGTGCTGTGACAACCATTTCCTGTCAACAAAACCAAAGACATGGCCACAGACTTTCAAAAACTTCCTATCTAGCTGCCTCAACTATAATTAACCCTGAACCGAGCTCAACCGACAGCAGAGAGTACTAATTAGGGGTGTAACGGTTCACATGGATGTATTGAACCGCTTCGGTACGGCATGTTCGGTTCGGTCCACTAACGTACCGTTTCGGTAATATTTTATACTAGCGCAATGTAAGCTCTCAATGCTCTCAAAGTCTCGGGTGAGTTTCCACACGGACGCCTCTGAGTGTCGGTCACTTAAGGCAAATGCAAGCAAGACGCTCCCAGCTCATTACGTTCTCCTGTCTGAAAACACTTTGGGTTCCCCGTTACAGTTACTGATGGACAACAGCAAGTGTATAAATCCAAAGTTTTTTGTCGACATTGTTCCACGGAGATCGGGCACGCTGCAGGAAACACGTCTGAAAAAAATGTTACCTTTGTATTCCAGCTACCTCTGTTGCTAGTAAGCGTGTCTTCTCCACTGCTGGTGCTGATATTGTCACTGCAACCTGATCTGTGCTTTCTGTGCAAAATTTCCTCTGTATGTCCAGTATATGTAGAGAAACTGACAATAAAAGTGACTTAACTTAACAAATGAGTGGCTTTAATTTATTTATACAATTATATTATTCTATTGTTAGTAGGCCTATATTATTATTTTGTAAAATAATTTAATAACCTTATAGTAGTATAAATGTGCTATATAAATAGTTAAAGTTCCCCCTTCTTTCTCTGCTCCCTCTCCCTCTTTACATCTTCTTGTTTTTGCCCTGATCTCTTTTCTTTTTCCCTTCACTCCATCTGTTTCTTTACTCTCTATCTATCCCCCCCCCCCCCCCCAAACACATACACAACCCTTGCAATTTCTGAAAGGCATGATTGTCCTCAACTTTTATTTTATTTTCATCACAGTTGCTTTCCCCTGTCTCTGTAAATGCTGCCCTCAGCCACTCTGATCTATAATAACAACTAGTTTAATGGCACAATTTCCCATCTATGGTAATAGTAGACCTGCGGGGGAGAGAGAGGCTGTTAGGAACCCTGTGGTGATCTCTCTGGTTCCAGTGACTCCAGAGCAATGCGTCTGAACTTTGCACCTCCTCTCAAGTGGGGTCATTTACGGCAACGTGTTTATTATGCCAAACTGCACTTGCTTGTTTTTACCCCCATATTTGGGATTAATTGTTCCCGTTGAACAATTTGGTTAATGATTCCAAAAACGGGAAAGCATTTTGAAATACAGCATAATGCAGTTTTCACACTGAGTGTGTTAACTCTTCAAGCTTATAGGTGGTGCTAATTTGAGATGAAATTAAGATTAAATGTAGGATAAAATTAAGCTTATTTGATAACTGTATGTTTAAAGCCTTGGCTGTTGAGAAATTCTAGTTATAACAGCAAACAAATTAGTCATTTAAAGGTAGGGTCTACAATTCTGAAAATCACTTGAGCCTCTGAGACAGATTTGACAGAGGGGGAGGGAGCAGCAGATTGCAGTTTGATAGATGCGTCAGAATCCAATCATACTGAATGGTCCGTTCATTATGACTGGATAGTGTTTTTCCTGGATTGTTCATTGTAGAGGCCACTAAAACTTAGTTTTTGAATCAAAACTTTAACTTTTGAGTCAAAGCTAATTGGTTGCAATGGGGGTGTGAAGAGTATTTCAAGCAATATGTTAAAAAGTGCATGCTCCAAAAATCATAGACCCTACCTTTAACAGCTTTAAAAGTGCAGGAGGTTTGCACAGATGTACCAATATATGTTGCTTTTATTGCCATTTAACATGCAGTTTTACCTATTCTGCACATTTTCTAGCATGTTGTGTAGGCTATGGTGTAATGTCTATAAAGGAATACTTTATATTTATACCGCACAGTGAATGAAATCAGTAATAGGCACATTAATCATAAAAACATGTTTGTTTTTTTTTGCTGGTGCAATGTTACACTGCTATGTACAATTTAGCTTTTCTTCCTAAATGTATCAACAGCACATTTAAATATGGCATAAGACTTTAAATGGTGCAAAGACTTACTCCCTCAGATAAAGATAATTTGAAAACATCAGTTGGAAGATGGGAAACATACATAGAATACAGTGTACAAACACTGTACAGGTAAACATTTGTCAGGGTCATAAAGTTTAAGGACTACAGGTGTCGACACAGAACTCCTCCTTGCTTTGTTTCCCCAATGATCAAAGCTAATGATCTCTGTGGGGCTCAGGTCAGAACCTACCGGAGAGTTGCTTCTGCCTGAGCCTCTGCATGGCCTTGCATGCAAGAGCTCCAACAGTATGTTTCAAATGTCAAGCCCTGAACTCAAAACTCTAATTAATCCTCTTCTCTTTTCTCAGACATACTGAGACATACCACCAGTTTCTCCCTCTCTGTCTCTAACAAACACACACTCTATTCATCTCTCTCCCGACTGACAAGACTAGCCGCAGAATTCTGGGGGCTTTTTAACCTATATCTATAGATCTTAAATTTAAGACTGTCTAAGACCTTTATGATTTTATGACTATTCTGATCAATATCCCACCTTTTCCGACAAATGATTTGCACAACATTATAGGATCCGAAGTGCAGTGTATGGATTCTACATCTATAAGACATATATTTTAATGATGCTATCCTTTACAATGACGTACTTCACATGGAAAATTTCCCCATCAAATATTTTTAATTTTATGTATAGTAAAATGGCTAAATAGTAAATGTATTTTAGACCAAGTGCACAATAGTTCACTACATTAAAGAGTTTTTAAGGCCTTAAATTGATTTTTGTAATATGTAGCTTTGTGAATCTCCACCACCACCATGAAAGGTGCCCAATTTCTGCCAACGTCTAGACACTCGCATTGAGCTCGTGGGTGGGTGCCAGGGTAGGTGAGAAAAAGAGAGAGCGAGAAGGTAGATAAGGTGGTAGAGAAGGAGAGCCAATGAGAGTGAGAAGGGGAGAGGATGATGACGTCTTGATGACTTTCTCCAGCTTGCTGCTTTGACCTACCTTACACTGCATTAAACATGACTGGCTACTTTTTTTTTTACACTGTATTAAACATGGCTTGTTGGGTTACATCACCACCATCCTGCAAAACTCCCCCTCCCCATCGATGCACACACACACAACGGAGGAAGTAAGTAGGGTCAACTGTGAGAAGGTTTTCCACTGTGTGCCACTGCTCGGTGAGTGTGTGTGTGTGTACATAAAGGTTGGCAGGGTGTTAGATTGCAGGTTAAGAAAGAGCCAGGAGCTTGTGTTATTGGATTCCACACACTGGCAAACTCTGCACTGAGCAACACCCAGTGGGTTAAAGACAAAACGTCATCATTCTCAAAACAGTTTTCGGCTAGCACTTTATTTCAAGTCGGTTATTTTCACGACTTGGCATGAATATTAATGACTCTCTTAATGTGTATGACTGTTGTCTTTAAGTGTCACTGGGGTTTTGTAATGTTAAGATGACATTTTTACAATGCACAAACCGAAGGACATTTAATGACGTGTCAAACAGTCACATTAATGTAGTGTTATCAAGGTTCATGATATGTGGCGTGCCATGTTTATAAGAACCTCGCATCACCCTTCTTCAAATAAAATGTCATCCTTGTTTTATAGCAACCACACTCTACTCAATGATCCCAGAAGCAATACCAAATGTCAAGCATGTTATTATACTCGGCTGTCTGTGGTGCCATTAAAAAGGTGACAAATGTATTTCTCTGTTGCACTCCATTGTAGGTTGCCTACTTACCCCAGGAACACAGTCTGAGGCATTCTTATCTTGAGGGCTTAGTGACTTAGACTGATTGATTTCTAAGTCATAGCCACAGGCGTCTCCCTGTGGTGCCTGCCCCCTTATGTCAGCAAGCTGAACCATACACACACACTCACACACACACATATACATACATACAGGCGCTAACAGGGTGGCCTGTCCCTATATGGAGGAAATAAAAGCCTGACTCGGGTCTCCAGCTTTCCTGTAGCCTGAGCTGAATTCACTCTAATCAGAGGCGGATCAATAGCTTGGGCGTCAACCCAAAACCGAAAGCACAACGATCATACATCTCTCGAATTACAACATATATTAGCAGGGATGTAGTCATGTTTCAAAATTACGGCGACTCGTCTTCCAATAAACCCATTTTCTTTTTGGCCAAGCCCCCATAATTTTCCTGGCTCCTCGGATCCTGTGGCTCGTGTGCTGTTGTCATAGTTTTTTGTTTTTTTTTTTCCCTTCATGAGATGGATATGCATTTGGGAATACCATTACCGTTATGACTCAAATCTACAGAAATAAAAGTTTTTAAAGCTTTTGAAACTAAAACAAAATGGGAGATAATAGTTTAAAAAAAATCTGCTTCTAACCCGCAGGCTCCATCAATCATTTGGATCTGGTGGGTAATTCAATGCCTGCGCCATCAGGCATGGAAGGAAATTTCATGCTTTTCTACAAACATTAGTGGTAATTACATGAAAATAGATATGTGCATACCACCAGTAAAAGGCAGGCAAAAAAAAACATTCCACTATTTACTTTTTGCACTACAGAAACATTATGATTGGAAGGGTTTTTCTCTCGTACTGTACGTTTGATGTTGTGTTTCCTAGTGTTGAAACAAAAAAACAAGAACTGTTGTGTAAATGTATGTCCTTGCTTTGTTTGGGTGTGTGCTTTCCAGACAGTACAAGGGAAGAAGACCTGCTAACAAGATATGGTGATTAAAGACTTTCTTAAAGCTCCATTTCCAAAGAGGCTTTCCAAATGCAATGCGTAGACTTGCAGTTTTTGGTTACAGTTATTTTTAAACACGCACACTAAAAGGAAAAAAGATCCTCACCGCTGTAGAATCCTTCCTTGCCCTTAGCACATAACAAAATGTGCACGATGTGAGGAGATTACAGCATTTAATTTATAGATTCCTGTGTAGTTCAGATGTACCATCCTGATACCTGTTGCGTGAAGGTAGAGTTTATCGATTAATTTCTAGAATAAATTGATTTAATCGCCAGTATAATAGTGCTAGTAGATAGCACTTCTGCAAAGCAATTTGGCACGGTAAGCCCCAGGCAAGACATTACATGGGTAATATCTTGAAGATTTCACCTTTACATAGACTAATATGCTGTTTATAGCTTTAGCACAAAAGTACAGCACATGGTCCAGGGGTCTCTAATACTGTACACAATGGTTTTTCATATACTTTTATACTCTCAATATCCAGTACCAAATAAAACCAATCATTCTTACGCACCGTTGCAGGCTCAACAATTAGATTGCTCTTGGGTGCCCCTTGCTAGTGTATGTTGTTTTTTTCACAACGGTGCGTCAAAGTACACAGCAACCTCTCTGTCTCGGAGAAACACATCCACACAGCGAAAGGGTTTCTTTATGCATGAGCCCAGATGCTCCAAATACTTATTACTCGGCAGAGCTGTACATTTACTATCTACATGGGATCTTAATCATTTTATAAATGTCAAGACATGATAAAGCAGATGTGCTGAATCAGCAATTTTGAAACGCCACGTAAATTTTCTTTGCGGGGAAGAAGGTCGAGTTGATCTGACGGCGACACAAAGTTGAGCGGAGTGCAAACGCAGACTGGCCCTAGAGTGGTGGTCCGGAGCCAAGACATGTCACAAGCGTTTATGATGGGCGCCTCTGTCCAGGGGGCATTCGGAGTTTGCTGACTGGACGCTAGCTGGCAAGTCCATGCCCATCACTCCTCCAAGATGGGGTAAGGTGTGTCTGTGTGTGTGCTGGGGGTTTGCTTGTGGTGGTGGTGGCGGTAGTGGGGGTCATTTGTCATGTGTCTCTATCCCCCCTGACTGCACACACACACACACACACACACACACTGCACAAGGCGCCAGATCTGCCAGCTCAGCTTAGCCCATCACCCCCTACACACACTTACACACACACACACACACGCACACACCACCACTAGCCCACCACCCAACCTTGACCTCCTTTAGGTGTCAGGTGTCGGGGAGATGAGGCTAAATTGAAGCCATCCGCCCAGAAATGACTCTGCTCCCCCCTCTTCCATTGGGATGGGCTGTGGTCTCTGCTGCCAAGGCTCTCTTTCCCTATCTCCCTCTCTCTCACTTCCCCTTCTCTTTCTCTCCAAGTGTCTCTCTCTTCATCATTCTCTCTCTGTGTCCCTCCCTCTGCCCAATGCAGCAATTACACTCCTCTCATGCCCCCTATCTCTCTTTTCATCTCCCTCTTTCACCATCTCTGATTCCAGCACAGCTATTTAGATCCTAATGCCCTCTGTTTCTACCCCTCTTTTTCTCTCTTCATGTCACCCCCCCCCTCGTATCAGCGAGTATTCCCTGATGTCATCATGCCTTTCCCTGTCTTTCTGTGTCCTGCACAACCATTATGATCACCTCATAACCCCAGCTGTCTTTTTCTCTTTCTCTCTCTCTCCGACTCTCTTTCTCTCTCTACAAACTGTCTCTTCACTTGTTTTCATCTGCACATTTTTCTCTCTCTCTCACTTATTTTCCCCTCGCCTCTCACTTATTTTCTCTCTCGTTCTTCCCTTTGCTGACCACATTCTTCCCTGGCTGACCGCTTGCATTTCAAATGAGGGGTTGGATGAGGTTTCTGCCCCAGTACTCTCCATCTCCAACTCCACCTCACCCCCACAACCACCACCTCCTCCCACTCCGAGTGGAGGAACTAAAAATACCAATTATTTGGGCTGTTCTGGAGTGGGAGAGAAGGCAGCAAAGGTTTTTAGTGGAAGCCAGTTGGAGGAAGGGGTGAAGAAGAGGTGGGCGGCTAAACGGGGAAAAAGAACTGGAGCGGCAAAACCAGCATCCGCCTACTCTCTCTCCCCCCCCTCTCTCTCTCTCTCTGACACTCTCAATTTGTGTTTTTATTAGCATAATTGGCATTGGCAGTCTTCATTGTACAACACTGCAAGATTTAAAAACAAATAATATAACGCCCAGGACAATAACACATATTTAAGACAGTGTGAGCAAATAAAACAAGTATAATAATAACAGTAGTAGGAATCTGTCTGAGTCTCTCTCTCTTTCTTTCTCTCTCTTTCTGTGTCCCACCTTCTCTTGCAGCCCTTCCCCCGGAGGCCATCTTTAATGATCGGCTGGACCCTTGCTGTCGCAGCTACGACTCTGCAGCGCTGTACTGCGCCGCAGC
Organism: Limnothrissa miodon; assembly: GCA_017657215.1. Lineage (NCBI taxonomy): Eukaryota > Metazoa > Chordata > Actinopteri > Clupeiformes > Clupeidae > Limnothrissa > Limnothrissa miodon. The sequence goes on along the minus strand of JAGFZM010001374.1, from coordinate 2,540 downwards.
CAGAGGACACAGGCGGACTAATCGACCGCCGCAATAATGAGAATTTCAATTTCCCTTGATTGTTTAATCGATAGTTTGACACGCGGGCTCCGGTGCTGATGAAGCGTGGGCTCACACACACATACACACACACGCATCAGCTGTGGAGGCTGGCTCACCACAGCGGATATGTGACGTGAATGTTTGCTTTATTTACACCCCTAGGGCAGAACTAGGTAGAACACTGGCCTTGGACAAAATCCCTATTACAGAAAAATCAGTAATATCAAAATGTCTAAGAATTTATAAGTGTCCTCACACTGTGATCATAAGTGTTTGCAATGCATTTACAATAAGTATGAATTCCTTTGTTAATATGAACAGCAATGGCAAACTTTTTTTCATTCTTTTTCCTTTCTGCAATTGGACTGAAGGACTCTGAAGGACCTTTACCAAAAAAAGGGTAATGAGTTTTTATTATTAACATTTATTTTCTATTGTGAGTTTTTATTGTTAACATTTATTTCATATTCTCAAAATGCACATTTCTATTATAGTAAACATACTAGTTTATAGATACATCAGGGCATATTGAACTGTAACGTTCATGTATAAAACATGTGTTTTTTCAGAGAACCCCTCTCTGATATATTACATAAACCATATGGCAAAGCTACGGTTAATTGTGCATCTTTATCGTGGCTGGCAGTAAACGTCTGATGTTGACACAACAATCGTTCAGATAACTGTTGTGTGAAGTTGCCATTATAGAATAAAGAAAACAACTGTCGGAATGTGCGTATGAATCCCTACTGACACGGATAATAAGAACGCTTGACAAGCACCATCTAACAGCCATCTGTGAATACTAGCTACGTACATTTGTGCCCGACAGCCGGGTGAGGCATTGTGCTTTTAACCCATCAGAGTTGCTGGGGAGAACGGACTTCATGGCCCGGCCCTTTTAGTTCTACACCGACAGCACACTGATGCTGTTGTTTTTAGTCTGGAGGCTGGAAATGTGTCCTCGTTTCGCCAGAACCGCCAGGCATGTGTCACAGTGGAGGGGTGAAATCTATTAACGCATGTAAATTGGAGGGAAGGAAATTTTCCTCCATGATCCACTCTCTCCTGACCTTAACCCCGCCAAGCACCCCCCCCCCCCCCACACACACACACACACACACAGTGCTTACACACACAAACAAACACATATGCACATAACACAAATATTCATACACACACAGACGCGTGCTGCATTATTGCCATCAATGCCATCGCCAGTGCTATCAGCGTGTCAGATGAAGTACGCAGGCATCAAATGGCTGCCCTCTATCTGTGGCGAGGCAGTGCTATCACTTACAGACTGCCCTTTGCCACTCTGCCACTGTTCCGGCTCAAAGAAAGGTCACAATCCACAGGGGGAGGCCACTAATTGCTCCTCCAAGATAACTGATGGGACAAACTCCACTCTAATACTGTATCACAAACAATGTCACACACACACACATACACACACTTATATAAACACAAACCCGCACACAGAGACTCAGTGTTTAATGAAACACTGGAACATACACAGCTCTTACATTTGCACACACACAAACACACACACACACTTGGTGAGAGTCATAAACTATCACAAGCATGAATAAATAAATACATCTACTGGGCACATATACATAAGACTATACACATACAGTACAGTACAAACACACACAAACAAATACACATTGTGCAACCAATTACAGATTATACACACCGTATGTATATGCTAAAACAAACCATGTAAACATTACAGCTTACAGACTTGTTTGTATGCCATAGTCTTACACACTGCCACCAACAGACTGACAAGGACACAAACACACAGATGAGTCACGCATTACATACCCACTTAGACACATAAACACAAACAACATCGATGGCACAAATACCCAACATCATGTACAGTATAAATCCATAGACAGTGTAACACACGCGCACATACACACAGATAGATAAACCCACACTCAACACCCCGCGTCATATATAAATCCATATGCAGGTTCTCTGTAACTTTGTAATTTTGCTGTTACATGCTTCTTTTTCATTAGTTTTATTTTTACAGGTAGTCATCTTTTGGGACTTACATGTTTACTTCTTTAAGATGTTGACGTTGTCTTCTCTGTCTAATGGGTCGCCGTAAAGTACTGGTTAGGAGTTTGGGGTTGAGATGGAAGGGTGGTCAGACTGATCTCTGACCAGTTACCAAAATGTGTGAAAGGACCACTGTATCTATTTTGACAATAAACATGCATCAAAGAAAAATCAGTGACAAAGATGATAGGCTAACATATTTAACAGCAAAACTAATGTAATAAAATAAACACCATGTGCAACAGCAATACAAAAATTACAATATAATGCAACTTTAGAGGACTGCATTAGGTATAAGGGAAAAAAAAGATGTGTCCAATGCAAAGTTGCATCATAACATGAAATGTTTGAAAACATCTTCAGCTGACATAAAGGGTTGACCAAGATGTAAGTTTAGAAATGCCAACAGCTGTCATCTCTCT
>JAGFZM010001373.1:1120315-1178310 GCA_017657215.1 Limnothrissa miodon | reverse complement strand
ATGGAGATCCAGCTGAGTCAGGCCAACAGACAGGCAGCAGAGGCCCAGAAGCAACTTCGAGGTCTTCACATGAATCTTAAAGTAAACCCCTCTATTTAACATATTATATGTGCCCATTCATGGTGCAATAACATCAAGGTCAGAGGAGAACAGTAAGTTCTTCATTCCTTATTTTTTCCAGGAGGCACAACTGCAGCTAGACGAGTCTTTCCGTGCCAATGATGATCTAAAGGAGAACGTTGCTATATTGGAAAGGCGCAACAACCTGCAACAGGCTGAGCTGGAGGAGCTGAGGGGTGTGGTGGAGCAGACTGAGAGAGGCCGCAAGCTGGCCGAGCAGGAGCTGCTAGATGTCAGTGAAAGGGTTCAGCTGCTTCACTCGCAAGTAAACTGAGTTCCTTTGAATTTCTAAACTTTCTAAAGATATTATGGTATTGTCAACATATAGTAGAATTTTCATAATTTCATCTCTATGATTATTGGTCAGTCTTGTCACCTTCTTTTCAAAGAATACCAGCCTCCTAAACCAGAAGAAGAAGTTGGAAAACGACACGACCCAGCTTCAGACTGAAGTTGAAGAAGCTGTTCAGGAGTGCAGGAATGCTGAGGAGAAGGCCAAGAAGGCCATCACTGATGCTGCCATGATGGCTGAGGAGCTGAAGAAGGAGCAGGACACCAGTGCTCACCTGGAGCGCATGAAGAAGAACATGGAGCAGACCATTAAGGACCTGCAACACAGACTTGATGAAGCAGAACAAATCGCCATGAAGGGGGGCAAGAAGCAAGTGCAGAAGCTGGAAGCTAGGGTAGGTTTCGATGTAACCAAAAGGAAACTACACTGTAAACTGTACACTGTAAACTACGGTTTTGTTGTATTATGGTATTATTATTAAGGTGAATCATGTTGTCTGATATAGGTGAGAGAACTGGAACATGAAGTTGAGATGGAGCAAAGGAAGAGCAGTGATACGGTTAAAGGCATTCGTAAATATGAACGTCGCATAAAAGAGCTCACTTACCAGGTAAATAAAAATGTTCTCCGCTGAATACTTTCATTTTATTTTTCACAAATTACCAAGCAATCTCAATTTTTTGGACTCATAAGTGCATGTTTTAGTAATTCTATTGACCATTGTAGACTGAAGAAGACAAGAAGAATCTCATCCGTCTGCAAGATCTGGTGGACAAGCTGCAGCTGAAGGTCAAAGCCTACAAGAGGGCAGCGGAGGAGGCTGTAAGTATCATCCTGGACATTTTCAGCCTCTTTGTATGTGTGTTTGAATATTCTCCTCAGCTGAGCAGTAGACCTACTGTATGTTAACACATTACTGATCTTGTGCGTTACACCTCAGGAGGAGCAGTCCAACACCAACATGGGAAAGTTCCGGAAGCTGCAGCATGAGCTGGATGAGGCTGAAGAGAGAGCTGATATTGCTGAATCTCAAGTCAACAAGCTACGAGCAAAGAGCCGGGATGCAGGTCCCAAGGTGTGGAGAATTTACACTATATGCTTAAATGTTAAAATACTCCTTTTTTGCTTATATTTTAAAAGTTCCCTTTTTTTTCATTACAGATCGGACATGACGAAGAGTGAAGTCATTTAAGGAACCATATGACTTTCAACAATTAATAATCTTTTTGTGCAAAGTCAATTGAATTTAGTTTTTTTTCCATTATGTAGTGATAAAACATTTAGCTCTCTAATCATAATATCTTTAACTCTTAACTCTGTTTTGTCTTCCCTGCATGCATTTAGACAGTAGAATAAATTCTCATAAAAAAATGTGTTGTTTCTTATCTCCAACTTTAAGACTTTACTTGGAGTCTAAATTAATTAATTGTGATAAATGGACAGAAATATGTTTATATAAGTAAAGTTATATAGGTAAATTGCAAATTGCAGTTTGATAGAGATTACCTAAAATTACTACATTTATTTTAAAATATATTTTCATTAATTATGGTTTTCACTCCCTTGAGTCTAGGGCCTGCCAGACACTTTAAGGAGGTCTAGTAAACCTTGACATTTAAGTATTTCTTCTAACTAAAAACATCCATGCAAAAGTTACACATATGGTTATAATCTGGAAGTCCTCGGCAATAAAAGAAAATTATTGAATCAATCATACTATTTTATTTATCTATATATCTGACATTGCATTGTGTTCTGGAAGTTCTGTTGTATTCTGTGTCTATCCCTGGACAGCTCGACCTCCTCATCAGTCAGGTTATCATCACCTGGTTCCTTTTCCCCTGTAGCCTACTGGCATTTATCTTTTCGGGAATTGTTGAGATGTCCTGATGTGTTTTGTTTCATCGCCCTCTGCAGATTCACACATAGCCATTCAGCATTTGTTAGCTATGGCTAACAAAGCTTACATGAATGTAACAATAAAAACGTAATGAACAACGTTATTTTGAGTGGCATATGCAACACAAGTGGACATATGCATGTATTACTACTGAAAATTGTGTGACATACTACTTTGGAAGCACCACTACCGCAGTACAAAATGCTGCTCAAAATGCAGTGAGAAATAGAGGAGGAGGGGAAGAGCAGCACGCTCATTCCAAAATTGTTTTCACATCATGAACTACTGTTGATTTTGAAAAATCTAGCCTATTACAAATATGCTTAATGACAACTGTCTTAGGTTTAATACAATTTGTAAACAAAAACTTAAACTCGGTGTTAAACACTTTGAGCCCCTTTCACAGGTTGTCTGAAATGCAATAAAGTGGTAGACACCGAAATTTTGATGATTGCTCCTGCTTCTGCTATTTGGGAAATGTACAAATTGCACTCTGCCTGCTTCAAAATGGCTAGTAGGCTAATGGGCACAGTCAGTCTGTCCTTAAAACAACCTGAAACGTTTTAAAAATATGTGCGACTCACTGAGTGGTTATTGGTGTTCGCTGATGTTCCAACCCAAGTATCACAGCGAAATACAGTTTCTGTCATATTTTATTTGCTATTTTGTAAGTCCCATTTGTTTCTATTAAGACGCTTCTTGATACTCCGCCAGCCCTGCTGCAACTGAAGCGGAAGTTTAAGTGTGGTTGTGATGTATCTGAAAAAATAGTTCCGGAATTTACAAATTGCCAAATAAAACATGGCACAAGCTTTATTTCGCAACGTTACGTGTTTTGGAACACCAGCAAGCACCACTAACCACTCGGCGAGTACCACTTTTTTTAAACTACTGATTTATGGATAAAAACAACAATTGCCCAATGCTAGCCATTTTGAAGCAGGCAGAGGCGAATCTACATTTCCCAAATAGCCAGGTGCAATCGTCAAAATTTCGGTGTCAACCCTTTAATGCATTTCAGACAACCTGTAAAAGGGGCTTACAGGGTTTAAAACCGAACTATACCTTTAAAACAAACTGTGGGTTAGTTGCTTAAGGAAAATAGGTAGCCTATACCTGCTTATACCTATACAATTTCAATAGGGGTTGTTCCTAGGAAAGAAATCCTAGAATGACTTTATCTCTTTACAAAAACCACTGATAATTACAGATTTAAGGATTCTAGTGGTGTCCTTTATATGTTTCTAGGACAAATAGCCTCAGACGTGTTTTTGGAAAAGTCCGCAATATCACCAGCTGCTGTATTAAATATATTTTAATGTAATATCTATATCTAGGCTATATTATTTCAAAGGTAGTTGAATATTTTACTTGGCCAATTAATGTTACTATTGTACACCATCACTGTCAATACACTACCGTGCCACACAGAGGCAGCACACATCTGCACAAGGCCTATAGCCTAACCCCCAGTAACACCACCATGCCACACTAAGCCTCCAGCAATGCAACCAGCAACCTCCAGAAATGTGTTTCGTATGGTAATGTAGAATATATATTTCTAATCTGTTATTTGATATTTCAATTGAACACATGTTGGAGCCTGATTTATGCTCCACATTGCCTCACACATCTCATCAGTTTTTTTTTGTTTTTTTTTTCATTTCCATTCTACAATTCTACAGTTCCTGTCTTTAACAACATAGCGTGCATGCAAGCTAGAAATACAATGCTCACACATCATCTTGGGTATACTGAAATATTAAATATTTCCTTCATATGTCTTGCAATATAAGATTTTTAAAGAAATTATAAAATCCATGTCCATATTAATCTTAATTAAATTATATATATATATAGTTCACAGTAATATCACCATTTTGGCTTTCAATTCTATTAAATAATAAAAGCAATATTTAGCATTATTTAACTTACTCAATATGTGCCTTCTTAATCATTACTTAGATAAGCTGTGATGCAATTAACAAGCAATTAACCCAATGAGCAATTAACCCAACAGTATAAAGGTTGGAAATTATTTTAGCATAATAAATAATACCTCCATAACTCACCCTCCGGTGGCCTGAAAAGCGTGCTAGTCAGGTGTTAGGATGATCCGAAAGACAATTTTCCTCTTTAAAGCTGGATGGTACACCCAGACAAATGGACTTGAGATTTCTAAGTCTCAAGTACAGTAGAGGCTCTTGGAAACATCTAACAGCTGGGAATGAAGACTTCCGGAGATGTGCTCAGAATAGAACTTGTAAAATTGTAGTAAGAGTTCTCATGGCTTATGATGACACTGGTGATGCTCATTCTACCCAGACCATGTTGGACACTGTTTCCTCTTCTACACTAACAAGACAGGGTGTTTTAAAGCCTTATATAATATCATTTTCTGTTGCCTATGTCAGTTCTTCAGTTTGCATCCACACAACAGGATTTGTCCGTATGTTGCCCTCCCCCACCTGTTGCTGTTGCTCTTAAGATCACTGTCCTTCCCACTTCATGTGAGACACATGAGGAATTTCACAGCTTTATCTTTATCCTCAAGGATGAAAGGAAGGAGCTTGTGTTGCGTCAATGAGCTATCAGGGAGAACATGTTTTCTCAAACGCCTTATCACAATAGAGAACACTGAATCTAAAATGGCTGCCTTTTTTCATTTAGGACATTAGGACCAAAGACCCAGAGTGAAAATTTTTAATAGATTTCTTAAAGTCTTGTGGTCCTTTCTCTGTTCTGTGGCCCTCCTCTGATCTATAGGAACAGACAGTGGGATCAATCTAGTGTGTGTAGTCACTTCATCTGATTTTATCCTTTTAAAAGTAATAACAGTGAAACAAAGGCCATTTTTATTTGATTTTTATTTTATGATTAATATTCACATCACTAGTTAACAATTAATCACAATGAACATCTCTTCCAAACAGAAAGAAAAATTACATCTCAAAATAAAAGGGGAGACAATGAATCCAGTCTACCTAGACCGATGTCTACAGTCCATTGTCCACTGCATGCTCTTATGGTGTGTTAAATAGCAAGTACACACTTGAGGGGGCTCCTTGCTGGTTTACAGGAGCGTGCTACCTACTGCAACACATGCCACAAGACAACTAGAATTAGTCTCATATAGAGGTGTGGAATGGACATATCAGCATTCACATTCACTGACTGTGTGTGTCGGGTGCAGCAGTTCCAGAATTACTGTTCCATGGGGGTTACTGATGACAATTAACCATTCTCATCCACTTCCGAATGCTGTCTGATCCACACTGCCAGTTACAGGTGTTTAACAATGTTTAAAGGCTTCCTCTACAGAACACACAAAAAGAGTCAGGAATGCTTGTAGTGTTTAAACGGTTAAAATCTTTGAAACTTGAATCAAAGTTGAATTCGACTACACTTATGCGCTGCTGTTTGAGAAGTTGTTATTCTTCATGCAAATTTCCTTTGAAACCTAAGTAGGATGGGGTATATAAAAGAGCATTGTGCACAAGGCAAATTGTTAGCAAGGTGGTAACCCTGAATATCGGCACCCTTAAATCAGCTGACCTCTAACTAAACAAAAGGATACCTATAGTTATCTAGTCATTTATTTAGTGAGTGACTCATTGTTATTTTAACAACAGACCAAAAACAAAATCCAGTATACATACTGTATACTGTATATTCCTTGCATCTTAATACATTGCATTTTAAAAACATTCTTGTTCATCAGCCCTTTTTAACAAAAAAGGCAGACACGCTTAAGAATAAAACACTGTCCAGAGAAAGTTATGTAAGAATCCACAGCTTTTCTTTCATCAAATAAGTTCAAATCCAATCCAGATCAGATTTAGTTTATGTATTTCCCTGTTGTGATAAACACTGTGTGTTTTGTCTATTTAACAGTGAGGGCTGGTTGAAAGGGTGCAACCAGTGACAGAGCATCCGAGAGGCAAGACACCCGACAGACACGGAGTGAGAGAGAGAAGAACTGAGTAACTGACCAACTGACTGGCTGATGAGTGAGTGAGTGACTGAGTGAGTGATCATAGCAGATAGAGGCTACTCATAGCACGACAACCAACGACAGACGCACGCACTGCTAGGTGCACACTCACCACCAAAGAGACAAGACAGGACTGGTCAGCGGAACACACTCACTCACTACTACACTTACTGGCAAACAACTTGGAGCTCTCGCAGCTATCACACACGCACACTACCTATCCATGGTTACACTGCTGACTCTCCTTTCAATCCTTTTAGTCTTGCAAAATCAATTCAAATCTAAAGGAACATCTGGGACATCTCTACCTTATTGGTTGGTTAGTTGAAATACTCTTTGATATATAGATACACTAACTGTAAGGTGCTTTTCAAATGATTGCTTTCTTCCTACTTTAGAGGTTACTGAAAGCTTTCTACTCGGTCGAAGGCCATAGTCAGTTATATCACAACCTCTTTACATACTGTGCATTTCACTGATGATTAAATGACAACAATGGGATCGACCAGAGGAAAGTTTCAAAAAGTAGTTTGTGTTGAGTAGGAATACATTTTTGGGGTATAACATACCTATAGTGCTAAAATGCTAGCATACTTGACAGGCATTACTAGTACACGGTCAGCAGCACTGTTACTAGAGGGCTCCTCGATATTCAACCCCCTCCCACAACGTGGGTCTCTAGAGGATTTTTAAAGTGTACAAAGCTCACACTGTGCCATTTAAATTCCCATACGCCCCACAAATTAAATACTCAAAGCTCAATAAAATACCATTCAGTACAATAGTAATTGCAAATAATTAAATTCAAAATAAAAATTCACAATCTTGAATCTTGACATTTCAGAACAGGAACTGGCCTAAAACCCTGCGATTAAAGCATAGTTCCCAATATTACCTTAGCACTTGACAAAAAAAAAACTGGCTTTGTTACCAGTCAGGCAAATATCCAATTTCTTTTTCATTTTGGTGATGCTTGACAGTATGTCTCAACCAATGACCTTACAAGTAAAACGGTGTCTTTTTGATTACATTATCTCCCAAACTACTGGGCATCCATCCAGAGACTGGCAACCCAACTTTTTGTCTATTACACTGTGTGTCTTTTGGAAATTTTTAGAGCTTGCCTATATCCTTTGCGGTGTAAAACACAACCCCCTGCACATTTGTCTCCTATATCTCACCATCTTCACCATATCTACCTCCTACCTCCCTTGTCCTGCCTGTACGACCCTTAGTGGGGATGGATGTGTTGATCTTGCTGTACCAAGGTGTAGTTTTTTGATGTACCTGTGCACTTGAGGTTTTTGGTGCCCCATCAGCCAAGACCACAATATTGCTTTGAGAAAAACGGTACAGTGAGAGAAAGAAGTAGGCTGATGATGAAACAACATATGATACAGCTCATTTGTTACAGTATTTTTTTTTTTACGCAAACACGATACAGAGAAGTAAATATCCTACTGTTCAAAGAGCCTACAAGTTGCTAATAGTTCAGAGTGCTGTTTAGAGGGCGATCACGGGGTTATAATCTAAGTGAAGAATCAAGACATGGGAAGAGGGCAACGGGGAATAGAGATCAGGTGAATGGTTGGCTGGTTAGTCCCATTTCATTAGGATTCAAATACAGCCCCACATGCTCACGATAAAGGGTGCTTCACTAATTGCCATAGTATGATGTACTGTAAGAAGCTACATCTCAAGTGAATTCTGGGGTTTTTCCTGGGGGGGTGGGGGTGGGGGTGAGGGGGGACGTGTTGGCCAACGGATGTGTTCAGATACAGCAGTAGTAGTTGGTAGGGTGCATGTGCTTGGGTCAGTCTAAGGGAAAGCACTGGCTCACACCAGTTAAGTGGGCAGCAGTGGCGAGGCACTCGGTGCCCACAGGAAACCAAGGAGAGGTGGTCTGACGAAAAGCAGCGTGGCCACAGACAGCTCTGTGCCAGGACTTGTAGGAGAAGGTAGGATAACTACACTCTTTTCACTGGCTAACCTAGCGCGACCACATCCAGAAAAGGGGGGGTTCGATCTCAGACTTTTCACCACACACTTTATCCCGTAGAGTTGAGAGAAAAGAGCCGGCACAATCCCGCAAAAGGAGACCGAAACCCATGTGTGAAACCTTTGCCTTTTTCAGAGCTCCAATCTGAGCTGAGGCACAGCCAGACAGAGCAGAGCTTAATGGAGAGCAGTCCTAGAGGACAGGGAGGAGGATGACAGTGATGGCCGAGGAAAAATTAAGTGTTTGTCTTCTTTTCAGTAAACGCCTGAAGTGTGTGTGCGTGTGTGGATAAAAATCACCCAGGTCCTGTGCTGTTACTGTGTGTTTGACTCTGTCTGTATGTGTGTGTGTGTGTGTGTGTGTGTGTATGATGGAGCCCCTCTGTCTCACTGGTGCGAGGTAAGGGGGGGGCTCGGGAGCGAGGGTGGAGTGGGGAAGGTGGCGGACCCCAGAGAGACACTGAGAGAGGTGCTGCAATGTGGGTGGAGGAGGAGGAGGAGGGAGGGAGGAGTGGCTGCCACTCAGGAGGGGGAGGGCCAGGAGAGGATGACGGCGCTGTGGTCCGTGCAAGCTCGTGCACTCCCGCCAAAGCTCCACTGGTAAGACTCAATCTGGCAAAGAGAAGGGGAGAGAGAGAGAGAGAGAGAGAGAGAGAGAGAGAGAGAGAGAGAGAGAGATGAGCAGGGGATATAGAATTGGAAAGGACAGAAATAGAAGAATCACTCGGTTAATAAATTATGCACAATTATTCAGTGGATATGAACTGAGCCTATCTGTACTCTTGATCAATGCCATGTTTAAGGTATACCTAATCATATTTTTTACACCCCTGATCACACACCAATCAGGTCAGTGTGTGCAGGCATACAGGAACTGCAGTCAAAGCAGGGGCAGAGAGCTCCCACTGCAGCTATGGGTCACTTACTTGCCCCAGTTATCTGCTTGTCCATGGCCTGTGGAGGGTCTCGGAGCCCCTCACCCACAGATGGAACGGGCATGGGCTTGGGGGTGGTGTCCTTCACCCCGTTCTCCTTGGCCAAGGTGGCTGGCGCAGCTGTCTGATTGGTACCAGGGGGGGATGGGCTCTCGCCCGCCATCTCTTTAGCCCCATCAGCCTGAGGACGGAGCACACGCAGGGTAAAAAAAAACAAAAAAAAAAACAGCACCATCAGAGGGGCTCCCACACAGAAACAGGTATGCTAGAAATACAGAGAGGGGGATCTAACCAGAAGACATGGACAATGTGTTTTCTAACAGAATTTTTCTATGACTCACGCCTTTGAAAACAACACTGGGTAATGCTTGTTTAAATAAAAGAAATATGACAGAATGCAAGAGAGGGTCTGACAACAATGACTAGCCTCTGACTCACATGTACACAAAGGTCCAAGCGTGTCTGTGTTAAGCGTGCAATTTTGCTGAATCACGGTGTAGGCATTGAGGCATTGTGTACTGAAAATAAAAGGACGTCTGCCCTCTCGTGGCCAAACCACGGCATAACAAATCATTCAGCAGGGTGCCAAAAGAACTATAGCCTATATAGTACAGTGTATGTCACCACCAACTGCCAGGGCAGATTTGAATGAGTCACACCAAAAATAAAAAAGTGAGATTTTACAAGTCCCTTTTTATGTAATTTCTCTGTACTAGAATTCGTTATCAAACAGTGCACTAAGCTATGCTCATCGAGGTTATTTAGGTGGGTAGGGAATAATCCATTACCTTGCCATTGCCATTGCCATTGCCATCGTCTCCTGGTTCATGGCCAATATTGTCCATAGATCCTATTTTAGACTTGGCCTTGACATTCACCTTGTGAGATTCAATCTTCACATCGCCACCTCCTGCCAGGTGTAAAACATTGCAGTTAGAAGACGACCACAGGCGCACACGCAGCTCTCCAACAACACCACACAATCATGCTTTCCCACCTGGCTTGTGCTTTATATTGTCCTTAGAGCCACACTTGGATGTCACTTTGCTTACATCCACCTTTTTATTGAGAATCTGAACCTGTAGATGAAGACCATAAAAGGAAACCGATGACTTAAATTATGTCTAGACTGGTGGCAGAGCCACATCACTGAATCTGCATAGAATAAAACCAGATTAATCCAAATTCTATTTTGTTCACTTTCAACAACTCTACTGTAAATTGTGAATTAGTTTCTGTAACATTAGTACAGAGGTGTATAGAGCATGCACATGCTAGGGTTAAAACGGTGTGGTTTTTTTTCGGTTTCATGCAATAGACACACACACACACACTAATACACACGCATACACACACACATACTGTACATACACACAGAGGACCCAAATGCAGTGCACACACCTGAAACAACATTTGTATGTGCTAAAAACAAAGAGGGGTATGCTGTACCCAACATCTTGGTTTGGGCTGTGAGACAGTGCACTTACATTCCCTCCACCAGGGACATGCTTGATATTGTCCTTGGAGCCACAGCGGGAGGTGACATGGCTGAAGTCCAGCTTTTTGTGAACTATATGAACCTAAACACAGCACAACACCACAGAGGACACAGGGTCATTGGGGGGAGCCTGGCACGAGCAGGGACACGAGGGGGGGGGGGGGGGGCGGGTCGTTGTGAGGGTGCCGAGGGCTCGAGAGACACATGGGTCATCTTCTTGATGGAGGTGAGTGGGGGGCGGGGGGAGACTCATAATCATCATGTCATGGAATCAAGACAGGGGAGGCCATATGAAGGCTCTGTTCATGTCTGTTTATGTTCTTCATGAAGATATCCATCCAATGGGGTGGCACAAGATGTATATGTATGCAACAGTCAATGCCGCCACATAAGCAGAGAGGACTGTCATTGAGTCTTTGTTTATATGTCTATGCCTGTATGTACTGTATGGTACAGCAAGGCGCTATTACACGTGAATGGTTATCATCTAGTGAGATAATGAGAATGAGACAATGAGTGAATTGTATTTTGAATGGGTTGAGACCATTCAAAACATACTCTGCTGGGCTGGCCATTGCCACTATTATCCCCATGATCCTTTCTCAATGAACATGCTGGTGTAGTGTGCTCAGTTGTCAGCAGTGCTCCGTAGTGTGAGTTTTCAGATGACTAAGCGCTGGGTTCCTGGCAAGTAGCGCTTGACATATCATTAGTGATGCTTGTGTATCCTTCTAAGCACGGAAGGTTAAGGAAATTGTGACTAACAGGTCTCAGGTCTTTTACACCCAGCTGTATTCATAACAAGTGTGTGCGGAACAGGAACAGCAGAGCATCCACATGATGATTATTCCACCAGCAGCTACTCTGATTGGGGCTTAACAATGCTACAGCACCTCCCGAGGCTGAAGGAGGTGGACGTAAGTGGAACACCACAGTGAGGCGTGCAATAATACACACAAAAAACCCCATTATGGTATGAGGAAAGGTTACTATGGCGATTTATAACCACATCCACCACATGCACACAATACACACATTTAAACAAACAGATCCTAAATAGAAATACAGCAGGGCTATACTGTTATTAAACTGCAGGACTGTATGCATGATCCTGGGAATTATAATGAATAGTGATTTGTTTTTGTAAAATCCAATTCAAATTTGAAAAATGTCTTTAATTAATTAAAAAAAATAATTTTCTATTAAACTGTATAACTGCAAATTGGTGAATGTAAAATCAAGCCATGCGAGCACACTATTCACGACATGTTCCCAGGAATGTTCACAGCCTCCTACCAGAGTGGAAGAGTGAGAAGACCTAAGGAAATGTCTAGTGCCATGAATGGATACTATAAATTAACCTGTTAGTCAATTATAATATCAATAAAATATGTATTAGAGTGGAAAGCCTGTAGCAGAGCACAAAGCATTCAATGAAGACCTACAGTAATCTACTGTGACTGAGAATTTTGGTGTGTGCAAATTAAGTGTATTATGAAAGCCTAGGTCTACCAAAATCACTGTAAGTTACAACAATGGCAAGCTATTTTTTTTTTTAGCAATTATGAAATGAAAAGCATGTGAATCACGTCATCACCCCTTACCTAACCAGGCAGTGACATATAACATTACTAGTACAAATGTGTGTGACATCAGAGGAGGGGAAAACGGGAGCAAAAGTTAGACAATATGTGTGTGAGTTAGTGGGTGACTGGGCAAGTGGAAATGTGAATGGTTACTGTAAGCCAATCCTGGGGTGAGAGTGTGTGTGAGGTTGAAAAGATGTATGTGATGTCTGAGTAAGTGTGTGGGTATGTTAGTAAAGTCAAGCAAAAAGCATACAGAGGGACAAGGAGTGACAGGTTGTCTGAGCTAGAGGTTGTACCAGTAAGAGAGAGAGAGGGAGAGAAGGAGAGAGAGAAAGAGAGAGAGAGAGCGAGGGTGAGTGATTGAAGGTGAAAGAGAGAGAAAGAGACAGAGAGAGAGTGAGTGAAAAGGTGAAAGAGAGTGAGTGGAGTGGGGAGATGGCGATGGGAGGGACTCACTTTGCTCTGGCTGGTGTCTTTGGAGAGGGAACCCTTTGCCAGAGCATCGCTCCTGCCCTGGGATGCGGACACCTGAGGAGACAACCACCCACGGGTCAGAAGGAAATGCCCAGGGGCCCCAGGATGGTGAACAGCAGGTGTGCATGGAGAGGAAGTGGGCAGGGCTGCCCCGTGCCAAGTCCACTGGCGGAGACAACCACCAGCTTTTATTTTGACACGTGGACAACCACCACCGTACAGGACAACACACAGAACTCAGGTGTTTTTGAGAGAGCATGAGGTGCATGTATGTCGTCGTCGGGAGCTTGTAAATCCCATGGAGGGCAAAGTCAGTGCAGCAGGGACAGGGTTCAAAACACAAAAAACACACACACACACATTCATACATACACACACACATGCACACACCCCAAGACTAGGGCAGCCATTTTGGAGAGGACAGGGAAAAACATGGAGGAGGTGTACCCTGAGCCAAGCCGATACACCCTACTCAGCTGCTGCCAGAGACAGGATCTTTCTCTCTCTCTCTCTCTCTCTGTGCGTCTCTGTCTTGGAAGTGGAAGTGCTGATGACCTTTCCTACTCGCGAACCTCATCAACTGTGACTGCCGTGCTAGGCCACTCAAGCGCACTGCATGCAACACTGTCTAGTTGGCTCTGCGTACAGATGCGGCATTGGGTTTGTCACCAGTCATTGGCCAGCGAGGAGCAGAGGCGCGTGAGATGAGATAGGCCCTGAGGGGTGAGACTGATTTACACATCCTATCTGCTGCTGCGGTTTGACAGTGACGTTGATAGATCAAGAAGAGGAAACAGCTTGTTGCAGCATAAACAACACGGGTGAAATTTGGCTCAATGCGGCTCGAGTGTAATAAACAGTGTCCTTCCTGCTAATGTAAACACCATC
This sequence comes from Limnothrissa miodon, assembly GCA_017657215.1. NCBI lineage: Eukaryota > Metazoa > Chordata > Actinopteri > Clupeiformes > Clupeidae > Limnothrissa > Limnothrissa miodon. The sequence continues at coordinate 1,164,622 of JAGFZM010001373.1, read as the reverse complement.
TTCCCACAGAAATATGCTCGCGGGCGTGAGCTGATATTGTAAGTCAGACCAGCCGACAGAGGTAGCTCATGGACAGAGACAAGAGAAAGCCCAAGCTGTACAATTTGTGCAGAGCCATACTAAAAGTGGGATGAAGCTTTGTCATGTTTGCATTCAACAGAAGAATGAACCACAATGTAACCTTTTCGTCCTCACCTTTCCACCGCCAGGCTGGTATTTCATGTTGTCCGTCGAGCCGATTTTAGAGCGGACATTCTTGAGGTCGGGCATGGGTGCGGAGAGGGGCTTTCTCGGGGCCCGCGGGACAGGCGGCTTCTTCTCAGGTATTGTCTGCTTGGGCACGGGGGGCTTGGTAATGCGAGAGCGGCGAGGAGTGCCGTTAGTAGTTGCTGGCGTGCCCGATTCAGGGGTCGGTGTTTGGCTCGTTTTAGGGCGAGCTGAGTTTAAAATAGGGAAAAAATGAGAGAGAGAGAGAGAGAGAGAAAGAAAGCAAAAGGCCGATGCAAAAGTGTGAAATGATGTAATGAGAAGAAATGTTTAAAGCTGAAATCATCTGTAGTGTGTTAGAATGAAGAGCCTACTAAAAGTAAAGAAAAATAATGAACCTTTAGATGACTAGTCAGCAGCATCTACTAATAAACTGATGAACACCTCAGATTGCTGCCCAGAGCTTCTGCTTGCTCTGGTCTAATTCCCTCTCCTCCCAACTCCCAACATATGCTGCTGTCTTTTGCCTCCTTTAACAACAGAAAACACTGCAGAGACCTCGCATCTTTGCATCTAGGATCTTTGCTGAGATCCTAATGCAGACATAGTATTGTGTTGCATTTGCAGTCCGCCTCTCTGACTAATGGTGTCTGGGCTTGCTAAGTGAATTTTTGTGAGGGGTTGTGTCTGGGGTGTCCAGTCAGCAGCGTGGCTGTGTTTACCTGTTGTCGTCTTGCCTGTGTTGGGCTTCTTTGCTTCGCCTGGTTTACTCTCGGTCTTTGAGGCTGCAAGGCATGGTACATTTGGATGACTCAGAGTCTTAGACTAGCGTAAATGCTGCAATGCATTGCTAGTCTGTCACACTGTGTGTGAGTGTGTGTGTGTGTGTGTATGTATGCTGTAGTGTGTAAGGACTAAATCCCAATGTCCCCTAAATAGCATATATCAGCACCACACATTAAGTCAACTAATAGACATTAATCAACCAATAATGAAGCCTGATAGGTCTTAATGAATTAGCACTTGGGGTTGGGGGAGTCATTGAGATGTAGCCAAGAGCACTTAGCCTCTTAGGGGCATGCACAGACTTACCTGAGGAGCGTCGGGTAGTGGGGGCACTGGCTGGGGCCCCATTTTTGGGGGTGGAGGTGCGAGACGCAGGGGCACCATTGGCCTTTGGCACTGGGGGGCGCCGCTGGGCAGTGCCATTCTCAGGAGTCTACAGAAATACACAGGCTATTACAGAAAGGCCCAGGATAACTTCTATCACCATCACTCACATTCTCTCTCTCTCTCTCTCTCTCTCTCACACACACACACACACACACACATACACACACACAACAAGAGATACATCGTGAAGCATAGACTAACTGCATTGCAAATCTGGCAAAACTGAGCTTAAGTACTGGGGGAGAGTACAGCATAGTAAATCCGTGATGGGAAAAGATGGAGAATGTAACAGAGGAATGTAAAGTTCAAAGGTGGAACTAGATAGAAGGGAGAAGAGAGAGAGAGAGAGAGAAAGAGAGAGAGAGAGAGAAAGAGAGAGAGAGAGTGGTCTGATGAGGCAGAAGTCATCAGTGAAGATCCTTGCTCCTGTGGATGGAACTGACTCTACTGTGGGACCACCAGGTAGGCCTGACTCACCTTCGCCTTAGCCTCATTGGGAGTGGTGCGCTTCGTGCCACTAGACGGGGTAGTGGCCTTGGGGGCTGGGCTTTTTTTATCTGCAGCAGGCTTGGCTGTGGGGGATGTGCGATTTTGGGCACTTTCTGCTGTGGACAGCGAGTTTGGTCTTGTTTTGGCTGCACTTGTTTTGGTTGACCCTACAGCTGGCTGTTAACGTTTACATTGGAATATGACAGAAAGGAAACATAAATAGGAGCAAAATATGGTGAAGATGAGAGTATGAAGGCAGCAGAAAAAAACAGAAGCATCAAATGCATCAAACGCATCAAAAACAAACAAGCAGCCTTTGGAATAATCAACTAATCAGCAAAGTGGGATGAACTGGACAGTGTGTGTTGGCTCAAGTCTGTTGGGGGCTCACCTTTGCCTTGTCTGGGCTGACCAGGTCTTTGCTGCCATTAGCAGTGGGAGATTTGGCGGTGCCTTTTCCAGCCTTTTCATTCTTTACTGCTTTGGCTGCCTTGTCCGTCTTCTCGTTGCCTTCCTTCTTCTCCTCCTTGTCCTCCTTGTTGGTCTTCTCAGGCTTGTCCACCTTCTCAAACTTCTCGTTCTTCTCGGCCTTGTTGCTGTGCTTGTCCGTCTTGTCGGGCTTCTCCTCGTCCTTGAGGATCTTCTCGCTCTTGTCCACGTTTTCTATTTTTTTAGTGGCATCCTCTTTCTCCTTCTTCTCAAAGTTGTCCATCTTCTCCACCTTCTCCGGTTTATCCGTCTTCTCTGGCGTGTTGAAATTGTCTCCCTTGCTAAAGGGGTCTGCTTTCTCCTGCTTGAACATCTTGTCATCCTTGACTGTAAAAGACATAGCAAACATCTGTCACTTTTTACGGTACATTAAATGTAGTAGTAGTAGTAGACCTATATACCTAAATATCGGTTCTGATCACTGTTGCCCTTTAGGTTACATCATGAAAGGGGAGAATACAATGTCAATAAACAGTAAACAGGATAAGATTTTTTTATTTATTTATTCAGTTAGTTGACATTGATTGACCACATCTGCCATTAGACAACTGTTAATAATGGTTTTAATGGACTACTTGGTTAATCATCCCCCCATTAGCTTCTCCAAAACAACCTATACACCACACAGCCCTTAAATAATGTTCTGATGTTCTAATTCCAAAATTTCACTGACTCCACTCAAGTTAGACCTCTTGACACACAACTCTTAGTTGCTCCCAAATGTTTCATGGTTTTATTTTGAAGCTGAGGCCCTTGTTGACTCTGTGTGCTGGGGCATCCAAGTGAGGCTGTGGAGCGCGACCGGGAGGCTGGGCAGACAGGAAGCCATAGTGTGGGGGAACACAGAGTGCACAAAAAAGCACATTGTTGGCATGGCTGCCTTACATAACCTGGCGCTGCACATCCCACAGAAAAAAAAAACATGAGAGAGAGAGAGGGAGAGAGGGGGGGGGGGAGAAAGAGGGAAGAAAGGAGAAGGGGGGGGGGAGAAGGGGGGAGAGAGGGGAGGGGGGGGGGAAGGGGAGAAGGAGGAGGGAGAGGGGGGGGGGGGAGTAATCGATGAATAGCACAGACTAGAGGACAGAGTAGCATTAAGAGAGAGGAGAGGGAGAGGGGCAGGTTGAGAGGGCATATGGAGTGGCTGCTACACTGTCAATCCTTTATCTGCTTTTAAACAAACACTGTAACAACAAACTAGGCACAATGTTTTGCATTTTAAAAAAACTTTGCCAAAGAGGTACAATGAACAATTGTGCCCCATTCACACTTGTTACAATTCTTTGTTGAGGTTTTTAAGCAAATGGCAAACAAATGAATAATTTCAGCACTGATGACACATCCAGTCTGCTTAGTAATGAAGCTAATCAAAATGGAAGAAATGCTGCGTTATATTACCATGGAAACACCATGAGCTGATGGGTTCCAAATTAGAATTATTTTTCGTAAACTGACAGATGATTGAATTGACTAAACTTTTCCACTGAGCAGCAAGCTGTTGGCTGTGACCAATGACTTAACTGACCTTGTAAAGCAACAAGTCAAGTCAACTCATTAACACCCTCAGTCACACATGAAGATCCAGTACAAACAAAACACCAACACCCATCACACATACAGTACATTGACACACAGACACACACATTCTACACACTCATTCCTGACAAAAACATTTCCTGTCATATATTAGCAACACACACACACAGGCGAGCGCACATACACACTCACACACACACAATAAGGAAGGCTTAAGAGTGGTGCCAGAGATGTTGGCAGCTCTCCCTCTCTATCTGTGCAGGCTGGGCAGCATCTGGACACTAGGCAGAGGGCACCTTGAGCACCGTCTCTCAGCTTTACTTCACTCTAAGGGGCTGCCTGCTGCCTCCCATCCCCCAGACACACCGCAGCTGACGGAACAACACTCTCATCTCTCATCTCTAATCAACCATATGCCACCACACACACACACACACACACACTGCTTGCTTTCACTTCCAATCTACATACAAATTACAAAATCCAGCCAGCGGGCAGACGGTGGACTACACCAAATCACCAACCACTGGCTGCACACAGGGAAGAGCGCTTCACAACAACATCAACAGCAATAACAACCAACCGTCCGTCTGCTGAGTCACGCCCCGGACCAGTGCGGTGCTGCACTGCACTGCACTTAACATGAGGTCTCCCTTTTCCTCTCCTCCCCTCTCCTCTCCTCTGTTCATCTCTCTCTTCTCGTATCCTCCCCTGCATCGCTGCTCTCACCTACCATTCATGGCTGCGCTGGCCTGGTGGCGACCGGTGGAGGTGTCAGGAAAAGCAGCTGTTGCCGGTGTCACCTGACCTCGCTCAGGTGCGGCGGCAGCGCTGCCGCTGCCGTTCTGCCTCGTCTGCGGGGAGGTGCTGCAGGTGGTTTGGCCGGGGTTGCGCGACGGAGAGAGGGCTGCAGCTGGAGCGGGTGGGAAGGGCTTCTGCTCGGCGGTGGGGCAGCGTCTGGGGGCAGGCTGCTGCTGCTGGTGCTCCTGTGCAGGAGTCGCTTTGCTGGGGTACTTGTCTGGCAGCTGGGGGCTGGTGGGCACGGTGAGGCGGGAGGAGTCTGAAGTGGTGCGCGTCAGTGTCTGCCGCTGCTGTGGCGCGTCTCTCGCAGCGCCACCTACTGGCCACGCCACGCTCCTGTCATCGCCCTCGCCGTCGTCATCGTCGCTTGCGTCAGCATGGCTGTCGGCCACCACGTCAATCACGCAATAGTTGGGGCCCTGGGGTGGCGGCACCAGAGCGGGAGCCAGAATGCCCTTCATGGCCCCCAAGGAGACGCCCCCGGGCAGGGCATGGCTGGAGGCCGCCGGGGGCAGGTGCAGGGCACCAGTGTGGAGAGACGGGGCGGTCCCTGGGGTGAGGCCTGCAGCGGTCGTTACGGTAGTCCCATTATGGGGCTGTGGTCTCCCAGGTGATGCCGGGGACGGAGAGGAAGACGAGAGCGGACTGGTGGGACTCTCCCCCGCGCTACCCAGCAATGCCCCGCTCCTGTTTCCCTGACAACCCGACATCTTGAGCTCCCCCTGCGCTTTGACCAGGAGACTCTGTCCATGCTGCTCCGCCGGGGCGGCTGGCCGCGGGCTGCCAGCTTGCCCCTGGTGCCAATCCCAGCCCTGGGCAGAGGGCACGGGGTACAGCTCGCCGTAGTCCGAGCGCTGGGAAGACATCCTCCGTCCTCCACGCACCTCTTCTGTCCTGGAGATTCTGTGTTTAGTTGCTGCTGCTCCCTTTGCTGAAATCTATTTGTTTCTCTGTTTCTTAATATGCAGTTGTATTGTGGGAAAGAGTGTGTGTGTTTGTGTGTGTGTGTGTGATGTCCTTTTTCTCTCTACCTCCCTGTTCAGAATAACAGTGAGACTGGACTGCTCTCCTTGTATTCTCACTCCCTCACTCACACACACTATCATCGCTCTCTTTCTCTCTCACTCTCTCTCTCTTCCAATCTCACTCATTCTCTCTCATCCTGCTCTGACATCACAGCTCTGCCCAAGACTGAGTCACATGGTTACTCTGATTAAGGTCCTATTGGCTGCCGAGGAGTCACAAGCAATGCCAGCCGCCAGCAGCTTGCACGCTCAGATACACACATACACACACTACACACGCACACACATATACACACACGTACACACACACACACACTCACTCTCTCACTCACCATATCTTTCATTCAGGCATGGCTGATGATTTCTTCCAGAAGGATCTAAGCCCTCTAAACATATGCATTCACACACACACACACACAGACACACACAAACACACACACACACACTTGCAATGACACTGCAAAAGAATCCTTCATCCATGTTGATCAATCCAGCTTTCCTTTACCAAAACATACTTTACACACTTTATAAATACAAATTTCTCACCTTTGCATTGAATGCGTAACACACATAGAAATTGCATGTATGTCTGTAATGCGATAGTCTGTAATGTCTGAATCTCATATGGTGTGTGTGTGTGTGTGTGTGTGTGTGTGTGTGTGTGTGTGTGTGTGCTTATTTTTGCTATCGTCTTTTTTATCTATCTATCTGTTGTTGAACTACAGTAAATGAAGTACACATCTTACAAACATTCCAGAAACACACACCTCTCACAACCTGCACACGCTTGCATCACCTTCTCCTTCTGTCATTACACTTACCCACCCCCATCACATCACTCCTTGGCCTCACAGTGATAACATGGGCACTTGCATTTTGATCATGCCATTGTGTCTTGAGATGCAGAACTAATATTAAGACCTTATGATGCACATTTTTGACAAGAAGACGCCTCTAAAGGGCGGCGTGAGTTTGAATTGAAGCATGTCATAAGATGGCGGAGAGGAAAGACAAAAGTGAAAGTAACCGTGAGGCATCCATATCTCATGACTAGCTAGATGAGCTGTCAGAGTGAGACAGGGAGAGAGTAGACCTCTGTCAAGGCATAGGGCACCATCGACCTTCCCCCGATGTTAGCAAAGGGTGAAAAATAAACTGGAGATCCATCCTGGGCAAAGTGTCATTAGAACGGATGAGATTCTGACTGAGTGTTGCAGAATCCGATCCTTATTTGATGTCACCAAGACATCATTAATAACATTTGGTGCTTTTGACAAATTGCTGCCATAAGCCATAAGATAAACAATGACAACTGAACTGTAAACACCACCTTTCGGATAGGGAAAGAAAAACAGTAATTCAACAACGTAATTGATTTAGTAACTGACTATTGTGTCACTGATAACTGATATCTAGAAATACTGACATCTCAGTTTAACACTGAGTTCCACTAACCGATAGAGAAGCACACACACATACACACACTAGGACCACTCAGAAGCATGAGGGCCTCATTAAGTAATGATCTGTGACGTTCTTTATAAATGCCAAGCTGAGTTATCTGCTCAGTGTGGGGGGTTAATGCCAGAAGCCACTAATGGAGTTCCACTTTAGCATCCAAGCAGAATACACAGTATAATCCCTGTCATGATCCTCCCAAAATCTTCAAAACATGTCTTTGCACCAGTACTCATTATGGCCAGTAATAGCCTCTCTCTCTCTCTTACACACACACACACCAAACACACTCACACCAACACGGACACAAGCGCTCCATCCAGTTACACCATTCCCTCACTCACTTAAACAGCAGGTCAGTGCCCATCTCAGGTGGATGCCTGCACTGTGGCCTCCACCACACACGTGACGCTGCTCAGTCACTGCTGACACCCCCCACCAGTCACAGCCACGCAATTAGAGCACACTCTCATCAAACATAAATGAGTGAGCATTATGTAATCACTAAAATAGTCTGCCGTTTACAGTGTAGAGTCTAAACAAAAGGGCTAGGTGTGTGTGTGTGTGTGTGTATTTGTGCGGGCGCATGTGTGGTGTGGGGAACTTGCATTATGCAAGTGGTACAATTGGAGCGAAGCATTCTGGGATTCCACAGATTCTACGGCCTGCAGCTGACCTCCAAGATCTGGCAGGATCCCCTGGTTAGTTCTCATGCCGTCACAAATCATTTTTTTTCCCCTGGCCGAGGCCCCAGACAATAATTGCAATACGTAATGTGTAACTGTACTGACAAACATCTCATTCAGACACAATCAGCTACAGTTTTAGTTTTGGTCTCATCGGAGGTACATGAAGGCAAGCTATTTCTCAAGCAGCTTTTCTCAACCAGCACTACCTCAGAATCAAGTGAAGTTCACTGAAAGGGTGTTACATGCAGTCTGCTGCCCATCGACAGTCACCCTTGAGGCAATTCTTTCACGGATCATGATGTGTAGCTGGTGTGTGGAGTAAACGCATGTGAGTTCCATAATTGGGGTGCAACTCAACTCACATGCACCACAATGCATCTGCACCACAAAGCAGCATCATTCCACTTCAGTGACAGAGCTCCCTTCTCTGGCAACCCACCCCCCCCGTCCATTCCCCCAGTCCCCCAACCCAAAAAGAGCCTCTTCTGTCTGCTTGTTTCATCACCATAATAGTCTTGATTCCTGTGAATGGACATTGTTACATAAGTTTGATGCCTGCTGTATTCCTCTGTTTACATCAGAAAACAGAAGTCCAACTCGCCATGTGGGTCAGGTCCCTCAGCTTTTCGCTTTCCTCCGTGCCAGATGTATACTACGCGTAACATTTATATAACATTTTCATTCTCTACTTCTGTTTTGATCATTACAATGAAAATACCAAGATTCCATCTCTTTTCTGTCTTAAAGGTCAGTGTCATTACATTCGGCTATGTGTCATTCGTTTGGCAACACTAGTCATGCTGGAACACAAATGGAAGCATAAGAGCCTTAAAAGGCTAAAGATAAAAAAAGGCTCAATAGTTTACAAACAGCTTAATATTTCCAACCATTCACGCAAACATTCACGTAAAATAAAGCTAAAAATCATCCAGACTTAGGAGGGAAAAAATTAATTGGAAACAAATGGGTTAAAAAAATCTTCAGGCTAGGGAATGTGTTGAAAGGATACGTAGTGGTTTAGGAGGAGGGGGAGGGGAATGGTGTCTGTCACTGAGTTTCTATTTCTGGACTCCATCCTCCAGTCACACCCCATTTCGTTCCTCAGCACATCCTACCCACTGCATCTCCAAGGAAACTGCCTCCCATATCCATGGCAACGGGCTACTAGTCAAAGCAGTGTTGGGAGATGAGGGGCTATGTCATCGTGGCAGTGCAGGCATTCTTGGGACGGATGACATTGGAGGGGAGCACACGTCCTGTTACAGTAGCACACACACCAAGATGGCTACAGCCCTAATGATTGGTACAGGCTTTATTTATGCGTTTAGCATCTTAACATGCTGAAATACCATTAGTTACCTTTTCTCTTACAAAACACATTTCATAAACACTAAACACAGGATGCTAAAAAATAAAACATCCTCCAGTCATTAGCACTGTAGCTACATGCTCTATGTCTGTCCGCTAGCAGGAGCATAACACGGTCTACAGTATCTTCAATCCTTTTTGTTTTTCCAGATAGATCTGCGCTGAACATGGTGAGAGTTATCCTAAGTCCACTAAATCTCCCTAAAATCCTGAAAAAGGTCCAAAAAAGAGTCAACCAATGTGTCAGATTAGTAATCACAGAAAGAGTCCAGGGAGACCATGAAGCCCAAACAGCGCACTGCAATGTGCTTTAACCACCCAGGGAGAGTTAGGCCACTGTGTACTTGAAACAGACTGGGTAGTAATCAATAAATTAAACACATATTATATCATATAATAAATTAGACACATCTGATGTGAATTGGATGACATTAGTTTTACTTTTTCCCCTCGAGGACATGGGATATTAATGTGAGGACCACTGTCAGATCAGCATTCAAATGCATCTTTTTTTGCCCTGAGAGCCTGAAGCAGACATTCATCTATCAATAATTAAATCACATTGCCAAAACTACTGGGTCCACCATCCCCCTCCACTCCACCCACAGCATCCGTCCCGATCTCCAACAGCAGTCATCCTCTGACACACCATTCCACAGACATATTGGGATACATCCAGCGGGTTGGAGCCATGACCACAGACACAGCCCTTCACCAGGCTCTAACAGTCTGGAGACAGCCAGGCCAGAGGAACACAGAGTGCTGAGGGTCAGATCTGTGGCAGCCTTTGTTCTGGAAAGGTCACGAGGGGGTACTGAAGGGCTTTGTTGACCAGTCTGAGGAGGACCACAGTGCCAAGGGTGTTGTGGATACCAGGCACCACGGGGTGGTGGGGGTGGTCATGGCCACCCTGTCAAGCCAACACCCAGTGGGCATCATCTGGGCATGAGCTGATGATGCCCCCGCTCAACACTTGCCGTGGCAACTCACAGAGACTGCAGCAGCACACACCCCAATCGACTGCTATAAAAAGACAAGCCTTGCATGTCTTACGTAAGCGTGAAAGAGGCCCTGACATCAATATTGCATTAGCCACAGGATGGGGGTAGCAGAAGAGCAAGTTGATGGGGGTGGAGAAACAGGGAGGGTAGAGGAATGGAAACAGGCATCTTGATTTCAAACCTTAGAACCCTGTCATTCCTCATATACACAATTCATGCATATCCACGGTGTGTGCTTCGTATCCATGGTATGTTGTGTGGGGAGTAGTGACAGTGATGGACAAGGATGTTCCTCAGGCAAAGACAAACTCTATTCAGAACACACACAGCAATCCTCTGAAATGACCGCACATTCCCCTCTCATGAAACAGAGAGGCCAATTGACAAGATTGGCGCTTCACAACAGATTTCACTACTGTACAAATTACTGCGTCATTAAATTTCAACCAGATCAAACAGTGAATGGCAGGTGTGAAAAAATTATTCAAGGAAACATATTTTTAATTATTAACAAATATGCTAAAAAGGCATATTTTTGCAGTAATCTCACAACCATTTTACCACAACTTAACAATCATGTTTAGAAAGAGACATAAATAGGTACTGTAAGAAACTTGGCTTACCTGCTCATTTTCCAAAGGTGCAAATTACAAGCAAAAAAAGAGAACAGAAGAGAAAACATACATTGGTAATGAGGATTGAGGGTTGATACACATGGAAGTAATACAGTAAATGCAAAAAATGAAATAAAATTGACCATGGACCAATAATGCATACCAAACTTTCAATGAAATATATATTACCATATCATAAAGTAATTAGACATTCAGCATTAGGCCTACTTTGTGCACACACACACACACACATCAGAAAGGGTTATGCAATGACATTACAGAGCAAGGCCAAAACTACAGCAGAGACAGAAAAAGGTAATTTAGAATAGCAAGGGGTTATGGAAAAATCAGTCAGTACACCCATGATTAGTAAGCATTTTGCCCCACATAAACAACTAATGTCAGAACTAATGCATTCTGAGGGAAGGGATTCTGCAAGGGGGTGAGTCTAACACTATCCCAAAAGACAGTCAAGAGCGATCTCAAACTAACACACAGCCTGGCCAGAAAAACAGCAATCAGTGTGTTATGACAGCACTGACAAATTTGACTATCACATCCTTGCTACAAACATGGCATGCAGGAATAAAAGGTCCAAGCTCCTCAAGATGGAAACATGGTAAGGAGAGGTAGAGAAAGAGTAAGAGAGAGTATAGCTGAGAATTTTAGTGCATCAAAGTTACTAAAGAAAAAGAGAGAGAGAAGTGAGAGAAGAGAGAGAAAGCTAGGCAGGATAGAGGGCCCACTTCAATGAGCCATGCACTACTTCAAGCACCCCCACATACAATTTACTGATTGTCCCCTCTTCTGTGTCACCAACCTTCCAGTAGGGGGGGCTCTGCCGGCAAGGGGTCCTGGTGCTCTGAGAAAGATGGGATGAAGGGTGGGGCCGCTGGGTTAAGGCTCGAGCTCACGGCAGGGCTGGGGGTGGCAGGCAGGGAGGTGTGACTGGGACCCGGAAGGACCTGGGAGGTGGAGATGGAGCTGCTAGCTGGGGTGGCTAGGGAACTAGCATTAAACACCACCGTGGTGCAAGGGGATGAGGGCCGAGGGGCTGCCGGGGAGGTGGAGAAGCTGGAGGTGCTGGATGCTGTGGTGGGGATATCAGCAGGGGTGGTAGTGTTGGTGGTGATGGCCTGTGGAGGGGAGCTAATGGCTATGGAGGCCTGGGAAGTGGAGCTAAGCCCGGCTGGGGCTGATGGAGCAGAGCTTTGAACCACAGTAGTCTGCAGGGAGGACAATGGGGAAGAGCTTCCAGCAGAAGTGACTTGGCAGGGGGAGCTAAAATCCACAGTGACCTTGGGGGATGTACCTAGAGAAGTTAAGGGTTCTTGTAAAGTGCCTGGGCCAGAAGTGGCTGTGGGAGTAGAGGTCTTAGCCGGAGTAGTTGGGACTGTGGAGGTTAGAGTTGAAAATGGGGTAGTGAGGGCAGTGCTAAGGACTGGAGTTGTCTGGGAAGTGGGACATGTGACCGGGGTGGTCTGGGAAGGAGTGCTGGTATCAGAGGATGTCTGCAGGACAGAATCCAAGAACATGACTGTCTGGGAAGTGGGACTGAGGGTTGGGCTGGCGCCTCCGTCAAACTGGGAGGGCAAAGACTTGGAGGTGGAAGAGGACAGGGGACAAGGCTGCTCTTTGAGCTCTTTAGCAGAATCCACCGGTAGTGTGGGGGACACGGTGAGATCAAACGGGCGATACCCAGGGAACACTGAGTCGAGGGTGTCCTCATTCGCGCAAGGTTCACCAACAAAGGATTTAGTGCCTTTGTTACTGGGACCGAATGTTTTAGACTTTGGGTCTAAAACCTCCTTATGACCTACTGTCAAAGGACACTCCAGGGAAGCATGGATGGGGGACTCTTTGGAGGTGGGGATTATAGGAGCTAATGCTTCTGGGGGAGGCTCTCTACAAGCACTGCTGTCAGGGAGATCTTGTATGGGGGCATTATGCTTGTCGTCCTCTTTACCTGAGAGAGCACCTGTCCCGAGGAGACCAAAGGATGAATGGTCCTTCTCCCCGGTCTGCTCCTTCTTGCCAGTGGTGTCACCTGCACACAGGGCACTGGTGACAGACAGAGAGCTGTCCTTCTGGTCAGAGAGGGCAGGGGAGTTTGTCTGACTGCCTGGGAAGTGGCTGGATGAGGATGGTGGTGGTGGAGGTGGTTGTGGTTGTGGTAGAGAGGCAGGCTTGGGCCCAGTGTCCTGCCCGGCACCAGGAAAGCTGGCAGTGATCTGAGTCAAGGAGACACAGTTGGGGGGAGTGGGCGAGACTATGCCTGTGCCCATGCCCATACTCTGCTCCTGGGGTGCACCCCATACCTCAGGGAGCTTCTTTCTGCTCTTATTCCTTCTGGCCCTGATCCTACCACCGCCACCACCCCCACCCCCTCCCCTGCCCCGGATGTCGCTCTCCCAGCTTTCCTCCTCCAGGCTCGGAGGTGACGGGCAGCCCTGCGAAGAGCCCTCGGCCGGGGCCTCCTCCGACTCGGGGGAGCCCAGGCTCTCCAGGAGGTCATACACCTCCTCCCTATGCCTTCGCTTCTTCTTCTTCCTTTTCTGCTGTTTGCCGCCATTGCCCCCTTCGCTGCCCTTCTCCTCGCTAGAGGCGGGGTCCTGGGACTGAGACCCCAGGGGGGTGGAGGGTTCTGAGGGGCTCTGTTCCATTGGGTCGGCATGGTGACTGGTTTCTGTGGTGTCGGAAGGGGCACTGGGCAGGGCCGTGCCAAGCTTGTCCTCACCTGCCCAGGGGTTCCCCCAAACTTCTTGGTGTACAGAGAGGGAGAGGAAGTGTCACCACCAACATACACACACACACACAATAATTCCAACTCACACCATTAGAAAGAAAGACTAAAACTGAAGACTAAAACTCATCTCAACTCAACAACTGACCCCTTGACAATTTCAAGCATAACTTCAAACCCCACTACCACCCACTTCATATCCACAATTCTGTGAATAGCATCCAAAGAATGCTCTAGATAATCCTTTCTAATGTGCTTCTTCATAATGGATTATGTCACACCTCATTGCATCCAGTAAAAACATGCTGTTTGGTGGTATACTCAAACAGATTAAGGCCCTTCCTATAACATGTGCTGTCAAATCACACCATGGGCAAATGCACTTCAGCATCACATACATTCCCCAAAAAAAGTAAATAAATAAAAGCGGGCTGTCCTGAGTCATGTCGCACTGCATAGAGCTGGGAGGATGTGCAGAGAGGTGTTCATGGGAGGAGTACTGTGAATGGGCCAATGAGCAAATGAACTCAGGAAGACATAACAGGAGGACTGCAGTGCAGCCGCACGGCACGCACTGGAGCCACACAGATTCAAACAATATGGTTCAAGGGAACATAGAGAGGGCTTGAATGATATGGCAGTCCAGGATGGCTGATGCACTGATGGCTGTGAGGTTTTAAAACACAAAACTTGACACACGGTATCAAATATAAAAAGGCTGATAAAAAAAACACATTCAATAAACACACGCACAAAGAAAACATACAATATACAACGCCATTGAATTGGCATCATTTAAAAAAAAAACCACAAACTTACAAATGGTTGCTTTAGAGTTTTTTAAAAACATGTAGGATAACTGAGCACTGCCAAGGCTTAATAAAGCAGATCCGAGTGGCACACTGAAACCTTAATTGATTATGTGGTTATATATAGGGTAAAGTAAGAACTGCACTGATGATCATTTATATTTTAAATTATATTGCAGTTTAAGAGCTGAAGAGTGCCTTCTGATCCTGGACTGCTGCCAGAGGGTACATTATCTCAGCTCCAGCCCAGAGGAAATGCAATGAATGATGAATCGTTAAATAATGGCGATAAAAGGGAGATGCCTTTTTTATATCATACATGAAGACTAATCAATAAACTAGCATAAGGAAAGAAAGTCTGCTCTGTAAGTACTTTAGTTTTACCTAGAGGCTTAGAAATTATGAAACTACTGACAAAGGGCTGAGTAAGGGACTCTCTTTAACTCCCACTTTTGTCTGAAAGAACACAGAATAAAAAGGCCTGAGATTCCTCCTGCAGATAGGACGGTTTCATAACATCCTGCACTCTCTGGCTTTCAGCTGCCTGATGGCGACATAGGCTACTACCAGTGTACCAGGGCAGTGACCCTTGCGCTGCAGAGAAGCCCTCTACTGCAAGACATCAGCCACTACAACACAAGTTGTGTCTTTATGTAATGAAATGTAAACACAGCCTGGCTTTGGCTCTCCAAAATACTAATGGCACTGATTAAAACATTTCTCAAAGCTGTTTTTGCTTTTATGTATTTCTTATTCATGATGGCCTCATAAGGGCGTGTTCATAGTGCAGTCACGGAGAGTGCTGCTGGTGCAGTATGACTTTTTGTGTCATCTGCAGTGCGAGCGACTAGTCTTACCTACAGAATTGTCCTGGATGTTGAAAGGGTTGTTGTCGTGAGCCTTTCCTAGCGTCTGGGTGGGCTTTGCAGGCTCTGTGCCAAACAGAGACGTGGTCTTCGAAGGCTCTGCCATGCCAGAGGGTTTGCCTGGCTGGACAGGAGTTACGCCCATGCTCGTATGCATGCCCATGCCCATGCCCATGCCTGTCTGAGGGAAACCTGGAGGAAGAAAGAACAACAAAATCAATCATTGAGATTTCGACAGAAACAAATACCTTGACTCCTGATCATAAAACATGAGACAGATTTATCATCTTTAGTCAGGTGTGGCTTCAAGTTTTTTGAAAAAAAAAACAAACAAACAAGGCATTACATTGTAGACTGCACTGGCTACACACAGTACACACAATATTACAGTTACAGAATTCCACATGTATTTCTGCCCAGGAGTATACAGTTCTGATTGCTGGGTAGCATCACAAACCCATAAATGAGTCCATGCTGTTGTCCTTCATCTTGGTGCCCATCTGCTGACCTCCCCACTGGTCACTCATTCCCATCAGAGAAGCTGGACCTGGACAGACAGCAACGAGAGACAGACAGACACACAGAGAGACAGAATTTTGTGGCTTTTTGTCTGAGGAGCGTCAGGTAATGAGTAGGAGAGATGGATGGATGGGATTGGGAAATGGCCGCAGGTTGGACTAGGAACCCGGGATCCCATGAGCAGCTGCTGTAGCCATGAACTGACATGAGAACAGCATTAAAATGTTGATAACTAGCTTACTTGCTGTATATTATCCAAAAATTCTTTAGAGTTTTTTTTGTCGCTTTTTAAATTCATCCATGCAGCGCAGCTGTTCTCACCTGACAGGAAGTCAGCGCTGTATTGCTGTTGTCCCGTGGAGCAGGGGCCCTTCTCCCCCTGGGGCTCTGGCCTCATGCCTCCCATGTGCATCCCAGACATGAAGCAGGGTTCTAAGAACAAAGTCATCCAACAATAATGGGTTATTTTGTTTTCTGTAACATAGTTTTACCCATCAACTTACATCCCAAACACTGCCAGATGGACTTTAGGTCTTGCAGAGGCATCCCTTTGTGATCTAACAGGCGAGCCCCGGCCTTGAGCTTGCTGACAAGTCTCATGGAATCCTGTTGACATGCCCCATCTAACATGTGCATGGTCAATGATGGCAGAGGCGGTAGTGGAGGCAGCCTGCCGTACCAGCTACCACCCCTTCAGTGCTCGTGCGAGGTCCTGCCTGTGTAAGGCTGCCTACTGACCGGTGATATTGAGACGAGAGGACAGGACGGCATGGACTGTGGGCCTGTTTCTATGGTTACGCAACCAGATGTGGCCCGACGAGGTCCCCAGGGGCGGCACTCTCTCTCGCTCACTCCCTCTTTCTCTCTGTCTGCATGCGGCCTGACTGACGTGAAAACCCTACTCTCTCTCTCTCAGATGTCAGCTAGCACACAAAAGCTGGCCGCCGCTTCCTCAAGGCCTGGCTGTACCAGCTCCCCACAACTGCACACTGATTGGCGTTGCCTACATATATCTGTGCAAATGTCAAATCCCATCAGGTTCTGTCAGGCACGCTCTATTCTGTGTGTGCGCAGCAATGGCGACTGCCCAGTAGTGTCAACAAATGCAAGAGGGCGGCGTGGTTGCAAAGTGAGTGATTAACACAGTAGAACACAGTAATTTAGCAATTACGCTTGCAAACAGTCTAACCGCACACACCCACGCATTGCCGCCTGGTGTGAAAGATGACGAATATTCAATGCCGACAGGATGCAGTGGCACTGGTGTTTCTGTCTATAGTGAGGGTTGCTCAGGACAGCCATGTCCCAGAGGTAGTGTGTGTATTTCATGTTAGCACTTGTCCTATAATTTGCATCTCTCTCTCTCACTCTCTCTTTACTTGTATCTGTTTTTTTTTGCTTCTTTATTTTTGCTTTCTTTTGGTCTTTATCATCCTTTCTTTCTTTCATCTCTCTGTCTCTCTCCCTCCTTCTCTTTTTTCCCCACACGCTGTCAGTGCTGTTTAAACATGAGAGCAGTGTGGCTGATGCACAGTCACTGACAGCCTATCTTGTCCAGTTAAAACACATCCCCCACACCCACACACAGGGCCTGCAGCATAAACACCTCCTTCAAAACATTGTAGAGTAGACACAATAAACAAAGCTATAAATCACTAGGAATTCCATTAGTCAAAAAGGAAAAAAAACTGGTCGAAAGGACACTTGTCCAGTTCCCTTTCAAAACCCATGATGCGATATTCTGCAGAGTATCCCGAAGAGGAGGAAAGACTATGGGCTATGACTCATCTCTTATCTCAACACAGGCACCCAAGGGTGGTGGGGGAAAAAAATGACTTGCACAAAGAGCTGAGTGGATGTGGCAGGCTCTCTTGGTGCAGACGTCTGTGTCACATCAGGTAAGAAGGCCCTCGGGCCTCAGCCAAGGGTGCGACATTACCCTCACAGCCAGCTGAACATCAAGCATTACATAACGCAATATTGGTAAAATGTCTCGCATCCCTGGTGGAGACATGGGAGATAGAACACAGGCTCTTCTCTGAGGCCAAATGTTCATTGGGTAGTTTAGGGTCAGACTGCACAAGAGGAAGCTAAATGCGTCAGCAGTGTCTGCAGCAGGAGACGGTGCAATGTTCTCATCTTTAACAGAAATACAGGTAGTACATTTCATGGCATAAAAACACAAGCAACTAACTTCCTGCGAGTAAAATAATGCACAGGTGTACCATACACTTTTAACTGAGGTATCACTGATGTTTCAGAAGACTTTGAGTACTGACTTTTGAGCACTCTAAACAGGAATGAATAAGTAATAAGTTCAAGTTATAAATAACCCGACCAAAGCAGACCAACAAATAGAGACACCAGGAATAGAAGTAACATTTATAATCACTGGCTTCCAATAAATAATACATGCTGGAAACATTACCTATTCAAGATGTGCGCCTACATACTGTATGGTATAGGATTTTCCACGCCCACGCCTATATGGGGGTTGGCTAGGATGCTTTCAGGCAAAAGCAAACCTAAATTCTTTAGCCGTATGTAGCATTAGGATTCTCTTTTTGTGACATATTTCATAGGCAGAATAAATTCAATGTCAAAGAGTAGATAGGAAAATTGAACAAATATTCCACAATTCTATTCTATTCTAATTCTATTACACAAGTTCTACATTTCTAACATGCAAAATGCATTGAAGGAATGTAAAACGAATCTAAAGGGAGATTTGTAGACCTCTAGCATGTAATCTGTCTATATTTTCAGTAAAACACAAACTAGGCATCAGCTCTGTGTAACAATGAAGATGCATGAGGTTGCCACAGGGACCCATCTGACCCTTCTCCAATGAGGCACATATTGCAGCTCCTGACATCTCTCTCTCTCATGGAACAAACATCCATCACATCCAAATGCAGACAGATGCCATGGCATCAGTTCACTGACACCCCACCCCACCCCACCCCCACACACACAGACACACACATGCCCATACGCTGGCACACACACGGGCATGCGCATATGATTATGAGACAGACACTTTGGATCATTAGTATTACCTAATAAAGTCTAGGTTTACACACAATAATCACAAAGCGCCAGTAGACCATATGGTCATACCAGGGTCATAAAACAGGATTTTGCATGCTGTTGACACTCTTTGGGTGTAATAACTCAATTACATGCCAAGAATACTGAGCAAAATAAATGGATGTGACACTCGGGTGAAAATCTCTGCTGTGAACCCGATTCAGCATTTTTCTAGGGTATGTTGGGTTTCAAACTGCTGGGGCACTGCTAACATTGCCAATTATTGCCACAAGTGGTTGATTCAACTGTGAAAATATGCCTCTGTGCACAATAAACAATTAATTTTGAGTGTAAACAAAAGTGATGGTTATAGCCCAGGGATAAACGGCGTGTTTATGTCCATCTCTTGAGATACATTAAACCCTTCCATTGCCGTCAGAGGCAAAATAAAGTAGGTAGTTGAAGAGAAGCCAGAGATATTTTGAGAAAACCCTCTGATAAAAGTCAGGGAAGTTGCCACCCGAGTTCAAGGTCAGGAAAAGTGGCTCACAGTATCAGCACCGTTGAATCACAAGAACATTATTATCCAGTCATTCAGAAGATACCAAGTCTTTCTATTTTTTTCACAGGGAAGATTTTGCTAGTTGTTTCACACCGACAAAAAAACACCCTTCTAACTAGCAGTAACAAAAATGAAGCATCTGCCAAACAACCGCAATGCACATAAATACATAATGGTGCTAACTCCGGAGGGAAATTCAGATAGCCCCATGATGCGGAAGGAAGACAGTAAATAACAGAAGTGAAATGGTGGGTGGGCCTGTTCCTGAACAATGTCCTGCTTGGCTTATCCGCTCCTCTGGGTCCACCCTTAGCTATGTAGCCATGTGTGTGCATGGTGTGCGGCTCCTGGTCGGATGCATTTCACTGTAAACACTGTATGCATACTCGCTCAGGCACACACACATGCATAAATGTAGACAAATCACTTTTCGGGGTGTTTGCTGGAGGATATCCTGACTGCAGCTGCCAAAAACGAATTGGTATACAGCTATACAACGGCCTTCATTAATGAATTTCTGCCTTTGGGGGGAGGTCTTAGGATTTGCTGATATTTCCAAATGGATTTCCCAATAAAGCTTCTTTAATAATTCATAAACACAAGTACAGAAACAAAGTGACTTGGATACAGCATTTTGTGGCAAACAGTCTGTATGGGACATAAACACATGCACACATATAATCACACACACACACATACAGTGCACACACACTAGCTTACCTTCCTTCTTCCCGTCCACGCGGTCCATCAGAGGCCGGTAGTCAGTCTTGCCCACCTTCTCGCCTACTTTGTCGTCAAACGTCTCGGCTTCTAGTCCTGCAACAAAGTCCCTCTTCAGCAGAGAGTCTGAGCCCACCTGAGGCTTCCCGCCAGTCAGAGCATCACGCAAGCTCAGGTCCATACTCCTGCAGGAGACACACATGGAGGCGGGCTTAGAGGGTGTGTGTGTATGTGAGGATAGGTATGTGTGTGTGTGTGTGTGTGGGGGGGGGGTCAAGCATTTACAGTGTTGCCTCTCAAAACAAAAAATAAAACCAAGACTCTGTTTCACTTCTCATTTTATTTGTTCGTGTGTGTGTGTGTGTGTGTGTGTGTGTGTGTGTGTGTGTGTGTGTAAGTGTGTGTGAAACTGAGACATGAGTCATATTTGAACAGTTTACACAGAACAGTACACAACATATACACAGAACAGTGGCACAAGAAGTAGCCAGCAGCACCTTTAGTGAATTCTGGGGAACTCTGGGAGAGGCCTAAGCTAGCCACTTAAGCTGCTAACATGCAGGCTCTTTGGCTTTTTTTCAGTCGAGACAGACGGGGAGAGAACAAGGGGGTAAAATCTGGAAAGGGCCTCAACCTGGGTCTCAGTGGGAATCTGGCTCAATTATGGTACTGGTGCTTATTATGTTCCATCTCAGGGAAGCCAGGATATAACACAAGCAGCCACTGAAACAATTAGCTAATTCATCAATGCACTTTATTGTAATAAATAGCAAGAAAATCAAACCCAGACCCAGAGTTTATTTGTCTTGCTATTTACTACAATAAACTGCAGATCCAGGCCAACAAAACAAACAAAACATGACAACAGACATAACCAGTAGTGCCAGAGCATCCCTGCATCTCCTCTAGCTAAGCACTTTGGGTCCTCCTCCTCAACCAATGAACACATAGCAGGATGCCATGTTAGCCCTTGACAGGAGGCCACACTATCCTGCGCGTGGGCTTGCTGCCGAAATAATGAGCTACAATGAGACGCTGTGCACTGTTTGTGGATCATAAGCAGGAGTGTGTGTCTGCGGGGGAGTGATTCGCTGGGGATGGGGGGCAAAGGGACACCCGGACAGAGAACCAGAGTGACATATGCCCACTTGTGTCTAACAAAAAGCTTTTAACCGGGGCTGCAGGTACAGCAGAAGGTTCTACCAGCCCCCCCCCCCAACTGCATTGCCATGAAGCGCCTAGTAAACTCATCACACAGCATCTGGTATCATATGTATGAGACATATCACCTCCCTATATCAGTTTGCAGCCTTATTTCCACACAGAGAGGACAAGAGACACAGTCAGAAATGAAGTGAGTAGATAGACTGACAGACCTAGAAACTAAGCTAGCATGCTAGCAGCCTGAAAATTGTGTGTTCGATTATGTCTGTGTGTAAGGCACTTGTTTTCTAGGTTGCTCTAGAGAATACTGGCCCTGAAGAAACTGATAGTTGACAAATGCAAGTCTGGATAAAAGCATCTGCTTAATGCAGAAATGTAAATGTACTTGATTCCATGACATTGTTATAAAATCATGGCATTGATATCTCAATTGAAAACCTTATCATTTTCTACTGCTTTCTCGCCGCTCTCGTCCAGATCTCTCACGTCACTGGACTCTGCCACCATCGCCACAGCCAGCCAACCACTCACAGTGCGACCAGACTGGGCTATCTCCCAAGCGCTTAGCTGCAAATTGCTGCTGCATTTGTCCAAGCTGCTGACAGTCAGTTCGGTGAGCAGCGATCCACTGTGGGGTTTCTGTGTTTCCCCCTTTTGTTTATGCAGAGTGCGTAATCACAGGCATGAGCCACCCCTGACCCCATTCTCCACCGCACAGACACTCACAAACAGATAAACCTCTCTCTCTCTCTCTCTCTCTCTCTCTCTCTCTCTCTCTTTCTCTCACTCTGTCTCTCTTATCATCTCTTTCCCTTCACACAAGACAATTGTTTATTGTTTATTCTACTGTACCAACTACATACAAGCGCAACATTCATATTCAATTTCACCATTTATGAATGTAAATAATACATTTCAAACAATGCACAAACACACACAAACAAACAAACATAAACACATGCGCACACACACACACACACACACACACACAATCATACACACAGAAAGAGTATGCAGAGAGGGGCTATCTTCACCCTGGCACTGCCCAATGGGCTGGGAATGGAGTGCAGTGAGGTTGTTTCCAATGAAGGGAACTCTGTGTCTCATTGTTTGATCAGTGACCACACTACGTACAGTAGGACACAGCCCGGCTTAACACAATAACACACACTGTTTTGCGAACTGCATTGGCCCAAAGGAGGCAAAAAATTGTGTGACACACACACACACACACACACACACACACACACACACACACACACAAAAGCCCCCATCAAAACCCCCTCTGCCAAATCCCAGCCAAACAAGCATGCATTCAGGATGGTTTTTAGCAGTGGGGGACTGTGAACTCAGCCTTAAATCACAAATAACAGGCCATCTTAGGGCTCTTAGAGAGCTCCTCACCACGCTGAAAGAGTGATAGCTTGACAGAAAGGGAGAAGAGAGAAAAAGAGTGAGATAGATTGAATGAGAGAATGAGAGAGAAAAAACAGATGAAGGAAAAGAGGGGCATTAATATGATTATGCAAGTCCATTCGAGGGCAAAAACATTGGATTAAAAACGCCTCCCGACCCATCCCCTACGACCAGTGCCAATCCCTTCCCGCCTGATCCTGTTTCCTCTCTTCTCTCTCCCCTGACCTCCTCCTCCTCCTCCTCCTCCTCCTCTTCGCCCTAGCTGCCCTGGCCCTGCCGGTCAGCGTGTGTATCAGTGGCAGCCAGTGGAGTAATGCGAGATGCTTTCTGATATGGTATAATTCTGCTGATGCCCCTGATTGACGGACGTTAAGGGGGCAGGGACCCAGCTGGTGCAGCAGGGCTGCTGGAGGGATTAGAGGAGAGAAGAGAGCTCCCTGCACACAGCCCTGCTCCACAGCAGGCGCTCAATCCCCTTCCATTACACACACACACATGCACACACACACACACACATGCACACACACACAGAGAGCCATCATCTCCCAAATCTCACACACTCGCATGTAAACACACACACACACACACACACAAAAACACTGCACTGTACTCTACTGTACTGTGACTGAGTGCTGCACAGGGAGGCACTTTGCAACAGCTGGTTGGCCATAAGTGTTGAGATATATCCAACATTATTTTTTCACAGCAGATACACTATCAAAATGCCTCCCAAACACAATAGCATCAAACAGCCGTAAATAGTACTTTGTTTTAGGAATGCCATCTGTTTTCACTCCTGATAGCAGTTGCCAAAACTATATATGTGCTCCTCTCCTCTGGGATGGGTAATCCGCTACTCAAGCACAGTAAAGTCCACCTGAATAAACCAATCAGAAAGCGTCCTGTGAGACCTCCAATGATTTTGCACGTACATCCTACTCTTAAGTGAGGGGGTGGACTCTTAACCATTGATGTCTGGCAAAGAGTTGGCAACAAATGTTAAGAAGGCTTATAGCAGCTTTAGATTGATGCTGATGCTCAAATATCCACTGATGCAGATCTGATAGTCACAGGCTAGACAGACAGCTATAGGAAACTTGTCTTTGGATATACTTTACTTTAAAGGACTTAATTCTTTACATCAAACAACCTGAACTTCCACTTCCATGTAAAAAGTATCCCAGTGGGAAAAACTCGGCAAAATAGGTCTGCTAATGTGTGAGTTTTGTAGACTGTGCCAATTTAATAGGCCATTACAACACAATTACAATGGATTACCATTACTCTGGCAAAGATAGCAAAAAATGTTAAGAGGGGCTTGTATAGCGGCCTCAGACTGATGCTGATTCAAATATGCACTGATGCAGATACAACATTGCAGACTGGACAGGTTGCTATAGGAATCTTTGAACACACTATATGTAAGGGCTTTGATTCTGTATAAACAACACAAACTTCCATTTTGTGAAAAGCATTCCTGTGGTCACACTATATGACAAAATTAGTCATCTCTGTCACCAGGCAGGCTCCAAAGCCCTTGGTGCCTGGGACAAACATGACGGTTCAGCACTTTTCCACTTGATCGCATGACACAAGCAGTTCCTGTCTGAGGCTGACATCAGGTGTTATCTGGTCCTCTCCTGAGACACAAGGGGTGAATCTAGTTGCATCCAGTCACTGGCCCACTATATAGTCTCTTGACAGATAGAGCTTAGCTGGGCA
This sequence comes from Limnothrissa miodon, assembly GCA_017657215.1. Taxonomy (NCBI): domain Eukaryota; kingdom Metazoa; phylum Chordata; class Actinopteri; order Clupeiformes; family Clupeidae; genus Limnothrissa; species Limnothrissa miodon. The sequence continues at coordinate 1,140,224 of JAGFZM010001373.1, read as the reverse complement.
CATACAGCAAGCACAGATCAATATACACACCATCGCTTCATGATGTTTTATGCTGCAGTAGATGTTTAATAAGTATGCAGGGAGAGAGGGACACAAATCTTTCAAAGGGCATCTAAACTTCGCTGCTGTATTGGCATGTTTGTGCCTAAAACCCAACAGAGTTGGTGTGTAAATAAGCAGAATAGACACTGGTAAATGGCTCATATGTTTTGAAATATCTGTGAACTTGAGGGGTTCCCTTTTGTCATTTTTAACCATTTGTGTGACTGATCCCAGTTTCACACTCTCCTAGTTTCAACGTTCCAGTTTGAGTTCATAGGATGTGGGCTGCAAGTGTTGAGCGAATGCATTCCTTTGTGAATGAAAAGCTACTGAGCATGCTGACTTTCTGACTGTCACTCATTGTAAAGGGCTTTAAGTCTCTGTGTCCCACTCTCTTTCAGTTATTCTGAGTAAGCACTAGGCCCCCCATCATATCACCAGCTCCAGTCCTTGTTGATTATATGAAAGCTTGTATTTGATGAACTGTTGTCTGTCCACCCTAGTCAGAGAAAATGTTTAACTCTTTCATTATAGCTGTCATCAGACACAACATCCTCCGTCGGCTAGGATATGCTTTTCCCATAGACATTTGTTATCATTCCATTAATGAAAAGCCCCTTGCAAGGATTTTACACATTCCATTATATACAACACTGTGAAAGCCCATTGATGAACACCCCAGCCACTGCTCGCTGCTAAAAGGAGAGAGGCAAACGTCGTCCTGAGTTACACTCTCACACACTGTCGTTCTGTAAAAAGCGAAATCGCCTATGACAGGACGCCGGGCATCAAAACAGCACGACAGGTCCCGACCTGACACACTGACAAAGCATTGGCCAGCCTGCTGCACACTACCATTTCTAAACATCCAGTATGATATAACTGGGGGTTTTGTGTGAGTTGAGGTAGGTCGAAATTGAGTCTTTTATTCGAAATAGACGGTTCCTGTGTTTCTTTGAAGGAAGCAAAGCACGTGGATTGTTTTCCCTCTATTGACAATACAATATTGGGTTGGGAGTCCTGAGAAGAAATATGAGCCTCTGTTCCGCTCACCAATAACATCTCGCCCATATTTTAAAAGACTGCAAGATTTCTTAATAAACCTCCGATGCCAATACAAACAACACGCCGACGCGCATTCCACTCTATTATCTGACGTAAGCCTACATCAAAAAATAATCCAACAACATCCTTTAACTTCAAACACGTGTCATATGTTGACATGGCGCAAAGTTAACCAATCTTAATACCCTCAAGCTTTAGGCCATGACTCTCGAGCACACAGAGGATGGGAGGCTAGGTTACCTCATTTGGCAGCAAAGCACCACTCTGAGGAGAGGCCTGTCATCCAGTGCATATAGAGAAAATGCTGTCATATAATCTATGAACTATTTAAAATACATAGTCTACCTGAGTAAAGCACCAAAGGCTACCAACTGACAGACTATTGATGTGTTGAATGTAATGAATGTATTTGTTCTTCGGTAGCCTAATCTTTGACATCCGAATTTAAACACATTGCTTTATACAGACACTGTACGATAATCATATAGGTATAAGTTGTCGATAAATTGACTTTATAATGGTTATGTAACAATGATAACAATTTATCAGATGAGCTCGCATGCTCTCAGAGTGCTGCGGTGGACACCTGTCCACTGCCAGAGCATCTCCGCTGAACTGCGGCACCGCGGCAACAAAGGAAAAAATAGCTGCATTGCATAATCAGTAGGCTACAAAGGGATGAATGAAACGAAACCATATTATCTAGACTAGGTTATCCTGAAGCAAGGAATCAAGGAAAGCAAGAGCAGGCTAAACAACAAATAACTGCGATTACCAAGGGACTGCGACTGCACCCATCGACGGTCTATGTCTCAAACACACACGCCCGCATTAATTGTTTTATTTTATCACGGGATGTCATCCACTCAGAGACATATGTAGCATTTGTCGATTTAAGATGAAGGTAACTGATAATTACAGACGTTAGTTTTAAAGGCACACTCACCCGTTGCTGTTTTACAAATCAGTTATCTGTCGTGGATGTCGTTGTAAAGAATCAGAACCGCCCTCTCGTACAGTGCGCCTGAATGACTGCAGAGCAACATCCCGCCTCTTTGTAGAAGCAGCCAATCAGAAATTAAACGTTTTACTGACATGTCTGTTATCCAGTCATGTCGGACTATTGTGATTGCTGAGGAAGGCAGCCTTTTCTCGGATTAAAATTTGAGCGTCGTCAAGTGGATGGTGCTCCTAGTTATGGAACGACAGATCATTTGCTCAATGAGCGTGTTATCCTGCAGCTAAAAGACAAAAGCAACACCCAATCGACCCTAGAGAACGGTTTGTACTGCTATTCTCAACTGAATGACATAACATCCATAGACCACCAGTATCAAACATCCCACAAATTTTAGGGAATATTATAGGACCAGCAGGGGCGTGGTGCCCTGCATAAAGTCTGCAAATGTTTGCGTTTTATAGCCTATTAGGCTACAATTTTAAAAGTCTTATTTCATAATTATATCATAATTACTGTGGCAAAGATATCATACTAACATGACACAATAGGGAAAAAAAACTTTACCTGCAGACTCATGCATGTGGGGCCAATCTAAGATTACAGCAACAGAACAATTATTTATTTCCATTCAAGGCTGCCAGGTGTAACTCTGACCACACACACACACAAACACACACACACACACACACAGTCACACTTTGGACTGTAAACAGCCCAACAGTAGGTTATGGCATTTGCAAAAGGATGATGTCAGCATCATTTACCTTTTTTATTATCATTATAGTTAATATATAACAAGGGAAAATTTGTTTTGTTGATTGTCTTTTTTCTATGTTTATTTCTATGCTGATGTTTTTGCATAGAATAATGTCAGACCTTTACTGTGCTGAGCATAATGGTGATATTACTGTTATGCAATGCCAAAGCAGAGGGATTTTTACTTGTACAAAAGGATAACAACCAGTCCAAACTCTCTAAGGATCTTGATGGGATCGCCTTACCTTAATCAACTCTCACATGACCCATGGTGTCAGCATATGTGTACATGAAACAGGTCAGAGCAACACATCAGAAAATCAGCCTACTTACAGTATGCTACCACAGCATTTTAAGGTAGCACAGTGAACAGGTCTGTTTTTCAGATCTTATGTCTGAGAAATAATTGCTTTTGCTGACACACTGCTTGGGAGTTGTAGTCTTTTAGGGACAACATGACTCTGGACCTGAGGATTATGGTGTAATGCTGATTTAACCTTGGGCACAGGGCCTAATCCTCAACAACATGAAAAAAAAAAAGTTGATGTAGTCATGAGCCTTTCCATGTGCTTCAAGTTTGACAGAATGGGTCACTTCCTTTTGGGAAAAGATGAGGTATAGTGGAGACATGCTCTTCTTCGGGGTGAGTTTCTGAGGCTATGTTGTGGCTTATACACCGATTAAAGGATTACCGCTCTCATTTGATTTGGGGCATATTATCTCTGACAGATCAACCTCGTAGGGACAGACTACTGGGAATCTCTAAGTGGCTGGAAGTCTTGGGCTTCTCCATATGTCCTATCCTTCATTTAAAGCTCAAATTATGCTATTTTTGCTACTGTTAATATAAGGTTAATTGTATATTACTTATCTGCCAGTAGAGGTATTATGTGTTTATATAATTCTAATACACATGTGAATTAAGCGTGTACATCCATTGCATAATTTGACTATACTTGAGCTATAATCCTTAGTCCAAAGCAACCCTGACTGATTAGATTAATGTCACCGACAGGGCTTTATTATTATATATAATGAAATGAATTGTACATCAACAAATAAATATAGCATCTGTATAAGGCATAAGACGATTATATATGGATCAAAACTTTTAGTGCAGTTCTAGCGCTATAAGTGGACAGACCCTGTTGCTGCTGACTTTTTTGAAGAGAAAAATCAAACACATTCATGTTCATCATAATTTATTTCAAGGATGCAAATAAGTTATTGTGAGTTTTTAAATTACTTTGCTATATCTACATTTTTAATAATAAATACTTGCATAACATTCTATGACACATTTACAATCTTCTTTTTAGATTACACTTTCCCCAGAACTTTTTATTCCTGCCGTGTTAGAGTGTTTCCTCTAAAAATGTTATATCTGAACATTATATTATACTACGAAGTTTAGCTTTGGTCAAATGTACAACTAAATTATTATCATGGTTTCAGTCAGTGCATATTTACACATTCTATTATGACAGTAATTCTTATGTTAACATAAGTCAACATAAGGTCGTCAATCAGACATCCCTCACATTTATCATTTCAAACTGATGGGAAACTCAGTCTGAATGTACCGTATGATGCCTTGGGCAAATGGCAGTATGGGCAAATGATAGAACTTTTTATGTGTGCGCTGGCAAACTGGTAGTAGTTATTACATTGGTTTGCAAAGAGAACGGAGGAGTTCACAAGGCACTGGGCCTTGTGGGTTGTAGCATAGATCCATTCTCATGGCAAAAGGTGAAATGAGATATGTTCTTCATACAGCATCGAAACAGCCAACAAGACAGTGACACATTAAACACAACTATCATATGATCAAATTACATCACACAGCACAACACAGTGATTGTGTTAGACCTGCTAACACCTACATTAGACACCACAAGACTAGCTCCTCGTGGGTATTTAATCACACAGGGCGATCAGTGACTCTGTCCTGCTATCATTATAACTTATGGCTAACGTATATTGTGATCAGTAAACATGCTTGTTGATGGCTTTAATTTCCACGGATATGCCCAAAAACATAATGAGTTGCCCAGCGGGCCCGCATCCTAACTCCCCGGGTCTGAGGCGTGCCTCTGGGGGCCGTTGGGGTCATCCAGGGGCGAGTGCTGATCTGGCAAAGAGAGCCGCCTTCCATATTCACACAGGGCTGAGCCAGCTGACCTTGTCCCTGAGCCCAGCTCAAGCGAGTAGCAGTCCATGGGGATGTGCTCCGAGTCACTGGCTAGGCTTTCGGCTTGGCCCTCCATGTGGTTGTACACGTTTACCGAGACACTTTCTACATTGATGTCGGGTGTTGCATCCAGGTGGTGAAAGTTCTTATCACTCTCTAGGGAGACGCTGTGGTTGAGAGGCTTTGGTAGATCTTGAGAAGGAACGTCAAAAGGCTCTAGTTGCATAGCCCCACCAAGATCAGACTGATTAGACGACACCCCATGGAAGTCTTGCTGAGCTATTACCTGTAGGGGAGACACACAAGGATTGTAGGATGCTCTAAGAAAAACATTTAAAAAGACAGACAGCAATTGAGAGTAGAGAGAATGCCTCCTTCAGACTGAACAGGAGTCTATCACATGCTTCACAGGCAGACAGTCATACCAGCACCATCTAAATAAAAATAAATAGGTCATAAAATTGCTATGTCTGTTTTTCATAACTGTATAACAACACCTAATTGAAACGTTACAGGAGAATTTAGGTAGAATTCGGACATGAGTCTCATCATGAGTGTCATTTGTAATGGGGCATCCCATAACTACCTGTCTCTCTGTGTCCAGCACGTGGACAGAGTGCACTTCATTGTGCTCCAGTGTGTCAGGGGTGGGCAGAGTCTGAACTGGGGATAACACTGTGCTGTAGGAAGGGGGGACTACAGCCATCTGTCTCTGCAGCAGCTGCATGATGGCCCCAATGTCTGTTGACATGCGAATCTCAAGCCTGAAACGCAAACACAAACACAAACACACACACACCAGCACATTTTTAGCAGGAATTATTAAAAGCCCCTGAGCACTTCTATCAGGAATTCTAGGAGACGGGCAAGGTCACAGAAAAGATGGATTAAGGGAAGTCAGTGTTCCAGTTTGTACTGTGTGTACCACGCACATAGAAACTTAGTTCTCTCTATCACAAAATGGGTTGGAAAACCACACAGACAGACTTCTTAATATTTGATTCATAATGGGACCTCTGATAACGCTTTTATGTTGCCATGCTACTGGAAAACACAAAATTCAAACAGGACAGATGTCAGAGAGCTGCAACTGTTGCTATGTTTTGTGTTTGTGGTGAGGTGCCTGCTCTTCCCCAGCAGGGGGCAGCAGTGTCCCTGGGTTTAGGCGAGCCCATGCAGCTCAGCTGTGTTTTTGGTAAGGAGCGCGTGGCGGCAGCTGCAGTTCTGGTGTACTGTACAGTCGGGCACGTGCCTAGCGGCGTCGTCAGCTGGACAGACATCCGTACTCTGACTGACTGACTTACTGACTGACCTGTTGAGCTGCCGCTGCAGCAGCTCCAGCCGGTTCTCCACCTCACTGCACTGGCGCGGCGTGAAGCCATGCAGCAGCGTGCTGGAGGGAGGGGCGGGGGGTGCAGTGAGACTGCGGCTGGGCACCTCATGGTACTGAGGGCTGCGATTCTCCCCCCAGAAGCTGAAGATGTTGGAGACCCCTGAGAAAGCCCCTACAGCAGAGCAGTGGCACCATGTTAGTCCAACGAGAGCAACCTCATACACAAGTTTTGCCAATGCATATGACTTTATTTCATTTTAAATAATTATATAATACATGTTCAAATATTACCCCTTCCTCATCCCCATGAATTATGGTACACTTTCAATACATTATAATAAGTACAAAATAGATGGGAAATTGAACAGATATCACTGATAAAGAAAAACTTTAATAATAAAAAGTTCATGAATTATGAAGGGCAGTCATGAAGTGATCATGAATTATGAAGGGCAGTCATCCTCACCTGAGAGGGCGTTGCAGCTGTTGCTGCTCTTCTCCTTCTCCATCTCAGCAGCGTCACTCATGGCGAGGGGAGTGGACTGACTATGAGAAGGGAACGTCAGGACAGAAGCCTCCTCTTCCTCATCGCCTTCCTCTTCATCCCCCTCATCGCTACTGGAGCCAGATCCGGCGCGCCCTTTGACCTGTGGGTCTGGCTTGCCTCCTGGACACTGAGACATGCAACGCGCTGCACCGCAGACGTTTCTCTGAGACTCTGGAGAACCCTTTGAAGCACTGTGATCTGATGCTGAATGTGTGAAGGATATCTATTAATTACAGGCCTGTAGTTTTAATAGACCTACAGAAAGTCAACACTTTAGAAATCATCTTAGTCAACATTACATAGCACACAACAGACAGAACAGAACCAAACAGAACAGAGGTTTACTATATAGAGGTTTAACACAACAGAGGTTTACTACGTAAAAGTGTAGTAGGTCTTACCTCTGCGATTCCTGCAGTGATAGGAATATTTGTTCCTGCGATAGTTGTGGCTGGGGCTATTGCTGTCAGAGTCCTCACTGCTTCCTGAGTTCACAACCATGTTAGTCTGAAAAATTAAAAAAATAACAATACAAAATAAAAATCATCATTGTCTTTTGGAGACTGAGGCTTTATGTGCTTTCTAAGAACACGTCAGATGAATTCATAATGGTATAGAGAGGGACTCACATCTCGCAAGTTAAAGGTGATTTCAAGGTTGCTCCAGAAACAGTCCGAGAACTCTGGATACATGTCTAGAACGTCCTGGACATCCTCTCTCTGGATCTTGTGCAGGTCACAGTAAGTCAGCGCTCGCACGTCTGCAGTGGACTTGCCTGGTCTTGTGTACAGGTTGATGGGCTCCCCAAAGATGTCATTCTTTCCTAAAAAAGAGGATCATTTATCAGCTTCATAGTCTCTGATAATTACATGGTTCATTACGAGTTGAAGGATGGCTCTGTCTGATACCTCTAGTGTAAACTCTGGGATAATTACACTTGCTGGATCAGAAACACCTACCAGGAGAAAAATAAACTGGATAAAACCAAAATTGCATTTATTACTGGCCTTTCAGTCAACATGATGAAAATGACCATGAATGGCTCCTATTTTTTGATTTGCACATGGATGGGAGAGAACAATGTTGTTGCTATTTTTTTTATTTTTATCTGTAATCTCCCCATAGTGGGAGTTCTGGAGAGTTTTTGTTTTGCCTGGTATGCCTTTAACTATGGTTAAACTAAACATTTGACCAGTAACACATAAATCAGATGTGAAATTCTTTTTGTCCAGTAGAGGTTGCTCAAAGTATTTGAAATACTGTTGCACCTTCCAGCAGTGGAGGTGGATATTACATCCACTTGTCTAAGTCCCTCTCTTTATGATGTATTAAAGGGGACATATTATACCTCTTTTTAAACAATTTAGAATTGGTCTATGGGCTATACAAATCAAGTTCATTAAGTTCTTTGCACAAAATCACTCTCACATAAATAGATTTCACCAGCTCTATTCTTGCCAGTTTCGGTCTCTCCCAAATTGAGCCGTTTAAGGGCTCTGTCACTTATGCAAATAAGCTGTTGCTGGTCACGCCCCGCCCTGCCCATGAAAAGCCTCCGGCTGCGTGAACTGTTTACGCTGCTCGAAAATTACTGCAAATAGAGCTGGTATCAGACCCCGATGATGAACAAGAGGATCCATCAGCACAAACAGCAAGAATGCAGCAAGCGGTTTCTGAATGTTTAGTCAACTTATTCAATAAACTTATTCAATAAACTTATTTAATAAACGTATTTGTTACCATTGGATTCCTCCTTAGTTGTTAGCCTACTATGTTTAGTTTGCCACAACAATGTAGCCTAATGTAAGGTTATTTTTTAGAAACATAATGCCATCTCTTTACAACACTTTGTATTTGCTAACATTTTAAACTCAACAAAGCTTGAACACGTTCAAGTAATGTTTAATAAAGTGAGGCTACAACTGCTAACGTCAGACTAATGGCTTTTAGACTAATGTTACTTGATGGCGCGCCTCCACTGATAACATGATAAACATTTAATTTAAACCTAGACAATATTTTAACAAGCATTAGAAGGTGTTCACACTGGGTGGGTTTTTTAAAGTACAAAACAGACTCTGAGGCTTTTTCTAGTACAAAAAAAGCACTGGCAGCATTTATCAGTTGATAACTTTTTTTGTCATGTCATGAACGTGAGCTAATCTCACGTATATTAGCTAACATGCTATCTTTTGAAAGGTCTGAAATTAAGACAACTGGTTACCAAAAAAATCCAAATATGGATAACTTTACTCAATAGATCAATATTATTACACAGTGAAATTGGCAAGTCATATCGCTCACAGTGTTAAAGGGATAGTTCGGTTTTTAACACATTAAGCCCCTTTCACAGGTTGTCTAAAATGCAATAAAGTGGTTGACATCGAAATTTTGACGATTGCTTCTGTCTCGGCTAAATGTAGAATCGCCTCTGGCTGCCTTCAAAATGTCTAGCAATGGGCATGTGTTGTTTCTATCCTTAAAACTCTGGTTTTAAAAAAGTGCTACTCACCAAGTGGTTAGTGGTGTTCAATGATGTTCCAAAACATGTATTGTAGCGAAATAAAGCTTCCGTCATGTTTTATTTGGCACTTTGTTTATATGAAGGAGCAAATAGATCCATATGGGACTTACAAAATGGCAAATAAAACATGACAGAAACTGTATTTTGCTACGATACTTGGGTTGGAACATCAGCAAACGCCACTAATCACTCCATGAGTAGCACTTTTTTAAAACCAGTGTTTTAAAGATAGAAACAACACATGCCCATTGCTAGCCATTTTAAAGGCAGGCAGAGGCGATTCTATATTTCCCAAATAGCCGTAACAAGAGCAATCATCAAGATTTTGGTGTCAACCACTTTATTTCATTTTAGACAACCTGTGAAAGGGGCTCAATGTGTTAAAAACCGAACTATCCCTTTAATAGTTGACATCCTCTACCTCGACCGTCTCCTGTTACTGCTGGTTGCCACAGGACGCCAGAGTTTTGATTCCTGACAATGATTGGTCAGCTTTTCCAAAAAGAACGACGTATTTCTCAACTTGAAAAACTGGCGGCAGCGTTTTAAAAAGTGCCCAGGTAGTACGGAGAGAAACATCTCAATCTAAGCAGATAGACATTAGCTTTGGCTAAATGGGTGGGGATTCGACAGGTGCTGGGGTTGGTCTATGCCAATTCCCTTAGTGTAACGTCAGAATAAGGGAGCCATCCAAATGGCTCACAGGAGCATAATATTCTTGACACCAAAGTATTTCTACTGACCGTCAGAAAACGGATGGACGGGTTTTTTTCACACTTGGAGAGTTTATAAGAACAGTAGAGGCCCAAATATGAACTCAAAGCCCCGTAAAAAGTGAGTTTTTGCATAATATGTCCCCTTTAAGCATTATTATGTAAATATTCATTTAAGCAACATTTGAGCAACGGACAGATTTTAAACAAGGAACATTTTAAAGGTTCCCCAACATGTTGTACCATGATATGCTGTAGTGCCAGTAAGGGCATTAACATATATGTCCTTTCCACATGTAGCATTAGAACAACTCTCATCGGTCTTCCACACAGCTGTCTTACCCAAAATAGCCACCACAACGTCATCACGGAGGATTTCGATGGAGCCACGCGAGATGAAGTAAAGTGCTGAGATGACGTCTCCAGCATGGACCAGCGTGTCTCCCGGGGGAGCATGGGTAGTCTTGAACCTCATGGCCAGGGCCCGCAGGCAGCCCTTGGTGGAGCCTTTGAACGCCTTGCAGTTCTGCAGCAGTGAGCGGTTCAGGTGGAGGCAGATATCTGCCTGGAGGCATTCAGGGAAGCCCTTCAGCACCTGCGAACACATGACGGCGCTGTGTGTGAAAGAGATTTAGGGGAAAGCCTGCAGAAAAGGACAAACTGTACAGGGTCAAAAAGAGCACATAGATTTGAGCGACCTGAGCCCCTAAGAATGGAAGACTGCTACTTTAAAGAACAAGGAGCAGCCATAGGCTATAACAGGTATGCCAGAGGCAAAGCTATACTTGAAAATCAGATGTGTAGGGGGAACTTGTTGCTGGACATCACATTATCCAATGGCCACTACTGTCCCTGTAATACTCTTAAGGTTATGACTATTCTGAAGTAGGCAGTAGGTGGTAAGCTAATCGTTTGCTTTATTAAGCAAATTCTGTTTTAGAAAATCATGAAGTTATAAACAACTGAAATATACACCAAATGTGTCTATAATAGAAAACAATAGTTCTTGCTTTGGTTTTCCTTGAAAAGTTTCCTGAAAAGTTGGTTTGCCCTTTTAGGCCACTCAGGGTTCATGGCTTGGGGACAATGGGATCTTGCTAATGAGTGTAAATTATGAGTGTATTGTGTTACAGTTTGCCCGTTGCGTCATGCAGGTACTCACTGCATTCATGTCTATTCCATTGGTGTAGGACCAGGCATGCTGGAAGTACTCCTCCAGTCTCTGGCGTAGGGGGTTGGGGATCTGGTGGAAGCGGATGAACTCGCGCACCCTCATCATCTGGGCATGGTAACGCGCTGTCCCCGAATACAGGCGCTGGATGATGGCTGAAACGTTCCCAAAGATGCTGGCGTACATCAGTGCTGTTGGGGCACAAACAGAAATCCGTTTTTTATTTTTCTTCTGTTCTTACAGTACACAAGGCAGACAGCTGTGCCATTGTTGATGTCACTGCCTTTCACCAGCCCAACTGGTCATTCACTGGAATGGAACAAATTAAAGAAATGTTAAAGGTCTCCTTCCAAAATAAACCGTATAAGACTTGATGTTTTTACATTACCATAGGTCAGCCCAAGTTGTACTTCTATGCTCAACATCAAAATGCTCTCCTACCCCTGTAGTCTGTATTTGCCTGTGATAGAAAACTGCCGGGAAAAACGAGCGAATTGGAAAAGCTGTACAAATGTACGTCAATTTGAACATTAGCTATGCAGTTAACCCGCCCTCAAGAAACGTTAGGCTGCCTGCAGACAGACCCACTAGAGGGAGCGTCACAGTGTTTCATCATTAATATTCATAAGAATCCTCTCGAGCTATCCCTGCTCAACCACAGCATATTTTTTGTCGAAACCAACTCTCATGACATTATTTTAGACAAGAGACCACCACAAAATTAATGAAAATACAATGGAATGAGACCTTTAAGAACTTCTGAACCCTTCTGATACTTCGGTGTACAGTATAATGTCATCGTGCTGTAAAGTGGCCATCCGACTAACCCTGATTAATGCCGTAGTGCATTAGGTGTCATTCAACTTCTGGATGAGTATTGTTTCATCAAACGCATCATAATCCACATAAACAAAGAACATTTTACAGACGAGATTAGTTGATTCGTGTTAATGTGTGTCTTGTGTTTGTATATGTTAATGTGTGTGTGTGTGCCTGTGTGTATGTTAATGTGTGTGTGTGCCTGTGTGTATGTGTGTTTTTGTGTGTGTGTGTGTATTTGTGTGTATTTACATTACATTACATTTATGCATTTAGCAGACGCTTTTATCCAAAGCGACTTACAAAAAGAGGATAACAATCAAGCTACAGCAGAGTGCTAGGGAATAGTGCTTCAGTTCATTTTAGTGCTAGGATAGAAGATGTTCTCTGAATAGGTGGGTCTTTAAGAGCTTTTTGAAGGCCTCCACACGTATTTGTGTGTGTATGTGTGTGTTTGTGTTTATGAGTGTGTGTGAGTGTCTGTGTGTGTGTGTGTGTTTGAGTGTATGTGTATGTTTGTGCATGTCTGTCTACAGCAGCACAGACTAACTTACAGCCGATGAGCATGACGCAGATGGAGAAGATCTTCTCGGAGTTGGTGTTGGGGGAGACGTTCCCGAAGCCCACGCTGGTGAGGCTGCTGAAGGTGAAGTAGAGCGCCGTCACGTACTTGTCCTTGATGGAAGGCCCTGAGTTGGGGATGCTGTGGTTGTAGGGCTTCCCCAGCTGATCGCCCAGGGAGTCCAGCCAGCCGATGCGCGAGGTGCCGCTGCGCTCCACGTTGCCGATGGCGTACCAGATGCAGGCCAACCAGTGGGCGATCAGGGCGAACGTGCACATGAGCAGGAAGAGGACGGCCGCGCCGTACTCGGAGTAGCGGTCCAGCTTGCGGGCCACGCGCACCAGCCGCAGCAATCGAGCTGTTTTCAGAAGCCCGATCAGGGTTGTTGTCTGGAGGGCATGGTGAGTTAAAACAAGCTCAGAGCTAGACATTGACCTGTGGTTTAACATGCATGATTTACAACCGGTTATCAGTTAGCCTTATCAACTAATTATAAAGCCACACAAACAGTACATGCACTACAGGCACCCACTGGTTATTTTCCTCCTTCTATCTACTGTTTGACGTGCCACTGTGGGTAAGACCAGACGTCCCTTCCCTCACCTCTTCCCCTGATCGGTAGATGAGCAGGTCGAACGGGATGGCTGCAACCAGGTCAATGAGGAACCAGCCTTTGAAGTAGTGCACGGCTATGCGCACCGGATGGCTAACCACCTCATCGTTGTTGTTGACGTACGTGGTGCGGAAGTTGATGATGATGTCCAGGATGAAGAGGATGTCCACTATGAGGTCCACCACGTTGAGCGGGCTGCAGGAGTAGCCGCAGCGCTGCATGGCGGCCTCCTCGGCGTCGCTCAGGAGGAAGGCCGCCGAGTACGGCGTGAAGATGGCCGTGTAGATGACCAGCAGCAGGATCACCCAGTCCCACACGGCCTTGAAGGGGCTGTAGTGCAGGATGGTCCATTTGTGAATGCGGGGGGCCTGCAGTTTGTACTCGGGGAGCACGTCAGCACCCAGAGAGAGAACCTGAGGACACATCATGGAGACGAATGTACGTCTGGATTTGATGACCGACTAGTGTTGATGGATGTGACTGTGAAAGGACTTGATCACTTTTCATTCATAATTCAAAACTGGGCTTAGTTCAAGTGAGAGAGGAAAGGAAATACTAGGGACCACTGTTCATAGAGGTGCCTAAGGACTCAGCTGAATGACAATGTGTGATCAAGTCATCTGAAAATGTTGGGCATTACAACAATTGCTAGCTTAGTTAAAAAACAACCCCCCTGCATTACCCTTCCTTTTCTACAGAGGGTCTGACATTCCAGTGGTGAGATATAACAGTGATCAGCCCTTGAATGTTTCTAGATTACTGTTCACTGCTCTTCTCTCTGTTCGCTGATTGAATGCTGAAGAAGACATCATGCTCAATGAAATCAAATCCAGTCCACCACTGTCTGGAGATGCTAATAAATAAAGTTTTGTAGGAAGACATGGCCAAACTAGATAATTCCTCAATGCTTTTATGCATGTCTTCTGGTATCTGGGATGTCTCCCTGTGCTATAATGGGCTCCCTAGGTCTGGGAATGTGATTCAGTGAGAGAAGAATGTCGTCACATCAGGAGAAGGAAGCTTCTGGATTCTATATAGCCACTCAATTTGACCCTTAATGACCCAGGTCTGTACCCACTGGGTCCAAACAGGGTTCTTTAAGAGCAGAGCATGCTTTGCTTAGGGGAACAATAACTGTAACATGGGTAACAGGGTTCTTTAGGGCAGTGTGGTGGTGCCTATTCTAGTTGACATTGCGAGGTAAGGTTCAAGAAACTACAATTAAGGCAAAACAAGGACAATATGTGACCTTTAAATCTCACCTATTGTACATGTCTCTACAAACATGACATTGAGCTTGTCACATTGAGCTGATGTGAGCTTGTCATAAACATGACACAAAATGTATCATGTTTATGTGGTCATTAAGCGTCATTCCTTTTTTGTATCAGAAACATGACACAGTTAAAGGTGCACACATTGCAGAAAAACCATGACAATAGAACATTTAATTTAAAGAGTGGGACAGGTTCACAAATGACATGTTGGTGTCACTCTTACAGTATGCCAAAGGTAAAGTGTTACCCTAACCCTATACAGTATAACTGAACAATGTTAATTCTTCACTGCAGAGTGACACTGGGTTCACTGCCCAGTTTACTGCCAGGCAACAGTGCTGTGGATTTCCATTAGCACACAATCTGTGTCACACACAAGCCCACAGATTAGAGCTGTCTAATGTTCACCATGACACTTACACATGCCACTCTCACATGGCAGCACAAACCCTACCCCTTCCTGACACAGATACCACACACACACACACACACACACACACACACACACACACACTTCATTCGATTACTGTGCATTGCATTTTTTTATACTTAATACTCCCAATATTTAATCCCAACAATAGTAGTCATGTTATGACTACTGACAGCGAGCCACTGTAGTAGCTTCCTCAGCTGCTTAAGTCTCATCCAAACACTGGCTGTCACAGAATATGAGCTAAATAGTTTTATTTCAATACTTTGTAAAATGTGTAATGTAACCAACTGAATGTATAGCTGAATACAGCACACAACACAAACACATGGAATTGCCCCACAGGTTCATCTCCTTCCAGCACTGACACGGCCCACCACACCAAGCCACAGAACCTCATGGTTCATTTACACCAGAGCCTTTTTAACTGGAGTCTGTCTCTGAGGTCTGGGGTTTCTGAGAGGAGTGTATGTATGGTCAATCACAACGGCTGCACAATTCCTCTAGCTCTGCGTGACTGAGTTTTAATCAATACTAAGCCTGCCCTCTAGTGCACAAATGGAAATTTTTCACCGGCGCTCAAAAAAACACTAACACACGCATTAACAAAAACATACTGTACACACATACATTCATCAACAAGAACATCACAAGCTGCTATATTTAAGATAGATAGATAGATAGATAGATAGATAGATAGATAGATAGATAGATAGATGGATAGATAGATAGATAGATGGATAGGGAAGGTCATTTGAAAAGGTCATATTTCACTACACAGAGAATGTACAGCTTGTTTCATAACATGTGACAGAGTGTAATCCAGAGCAGTTATGTCCCCCAGTGGAGGCCGCATCTGCATCATGTGTCAGCAACGTGAATTCTCTCTATTGGTTTGATGCACTGACACATGCACATAATTCATTCATACTAATCTAATGTTTCTCTTGCTCATTAGGCCCAATTTAGAACGGTGAAATACATCTGCAACAGGCCCCCACCAGCAAGAGTCCAGTTAATCTACTTACTGAGGGACGCCTCCCGATTCCGAGACGTTCTCTATTTCCAAACAAATGATACTCTGGGATGAATATTGTCTCATTCTATCACCCACTTCCAGTGGCAATGAAATACTTGTGAAGCTTTCATCCTAGTTGGTGGGTAGATTGAGAATATTTAATTGAGGCTTCTATTTTTGTATCTGGGTTAGAGTTACCAGTCTGTTTGCATGCCAAGGTTTATTTGACTGTGTGAAGAAACGATACAGTCAGATGTCATAGCTACTGGCAAGTCACTGACTACAGAGTCCTAAAGTCATTTGTTATACTATAAACACAACTGACACTGTTGAAAAGACCCAAAGATATCAAGCTGGGCTATAATTACAAAGGGCAGTGTTTTCCAGAAATATAGGGTTCTCAGCTCACCTTGGTAACAACAAAATTCCTTTGTCTCTGCTAAATATCTAAATATAAAACACTAACACTCACAGCCACATTGCCCCGGAGTCAAGTCACTATTTTTGCAACAGAACAAGCTTTCAACGTTGAAGAATGCTACAATACTATTCTAACTCTCAGTGCTCTGTGGCAAGGTGCTCTTCCCTCTTTACCTGAGGCATTCAACCCTTCCATTCCCAACTCAACCCTCACCTGCATAGAGAAGCCCTCATAGCCGAGCACTTCTCTCTTCCTCACTAGCCCTGTGCTGCCTTACCTCACTGTCGTCCTGGGACAGGTGGGGGCTGGTGGCTCCCCAGCACCTCAGTTTGAGGGGGCAGTGCATGTCACAGGGCATGTGTGCGGGCAGGTGAGCAGGTCGCGGAGACAGCAGAGAGGGAGAGCCGGAGCGAAGGAGAGCGTTGAGCAGCTTCAGGGCCGGGGTCAGAATCATGGTCCCCGGCAGCAGCAGCAGCAGGAGCAGCGCGCGGAGGAGCGACCCGCCGAGACCAACCCAAGGCTGGGGCACCCGTCTGCCAAGGCTAGGGCCCCGGGCAGAAGCACTATCCGAGAGCCACTGTATGTAAAAAAGAGGCCCGTCCTGTGACACCTGCGTAATTCCACCTGAGGCGCCGCGACTCCTGCCTGGCCAAGGAGCGCACAAGCACAGCACAGCCCTGGCTTGGACGTCGAGTGATAACCCCCTGCTTGTTGTCTGGTGGCTACACTGGTGGTCTGGACCTCTAATTACATCAGACCCACTTCCTCCCTCCTCTTATCTGTTTACTTGCACTCCATCCTTAGGAAAATGAGGATGGAGGGCAAGAAAAACGCTGTCTATTAAAATTAAAACCAAACAAACGCAGGATCTCTCAATAAGGAAGCATTCATCAGAACGCCAGAGTTTAACTGTGGCTGTGTGTTCTATGTTTGCACAACCTAGTTTTCATGCAAAACAGCTAGGACTGCCTCTGCTACAAACACCGAACTAGAGAGAGAGAGAGAGAGAGAGAGAGAGAGAGAGAGAAACATGTAAACAGAGAGGGAGGGAGAAAGGACACAGAAAGAGAGAGAGCAAGAGGAGGAAGTGATCTAGGAACTAGGTGTTCTGCTGCACTAAAAAAACCTTTTACTATCCCATTAGAAAATACATACAGTACTGTATGTATGGTACACTGTATATACATATGTACATCTTGGGGAAGTGGTGGGAACTGACATATTCTGTTTCCTTCAACTAATTCCACCGGGATCAGGTTGTACAGGGTGTTTCCAATGAAAGCATTGTTTGGTGTTGAACTTCTTATTGTGGTGATTAATTTGGTTAGCACTGTGACAAAAGTAAAGAGTTGTTTTTTTATGTTTGAGTGCTACGTGTGCATCTCAGCCAGCATGGTATGTGTACCCTTTAAGTTAGTTTTCCTTTCATTGCTCCTTTCTGTTGTCTGTGTGTATGTATGTTAACGTAAAAAAAAAATTAAAGGGTGTAGTCATAGACTAAATATGGGTGATGGAATCACTAAATATGGGTGATGGAACCACTGCATGCTCACTGTAGGTGAGCCATTGTATCAGTCCGCTGGCCATCCCAGCAAAAAAAAAAGCTAATGGACCGTCTCATCCTCTAAGTAGCCAGAAGGGACAGGATATTCTCTCTGACATCTTCTAAAACAGACACTAATAAAACGCCGCCATGCTGTACACTGGGAGTTATCTGGGGCCACACTAATAACGCTATCACATATAGTTAGTGATACATGCAGCAGGGGAACAAGGTCTGGGAGTTCTCACAATCAAATGAGTGATTCATTGGGTCATGGGGAACAAGGCTTCCTGTGGTGACAGGCAACTTCTCTGGACTATTTTCATACTGGAAGTGAGCGGCTCATTTAATTTAATTGAGGATGACTCGTCAGTTTTATTTCCGAGGCGCAGGTTATTATTGTACCATACCACCATCCCAGAGTGCATACCCTTCAACTCTTCAGCATCTGACCGTGACAAAAAAACAAAACAAAAAACGGTATTTTCTCTGTTTTTTATGTGTGTGTGTGTGTGTGTGTGGGGCGAGGGGGGGGGGGTACCCAGGCTTACATTATGCCCTTCAGCACATACAAACAGACACACACACACACAGGTTGGTCCTTCAACTCTTCCTGCCAAGTGGCCTGACATTCTCCCTTG
This sequence comes from Limnothrissa miodon, assembly GCA_017657215.1. Taxonomy (NCBI): domain Eukaryota; kingdom Metazoa; phylum Chordata; class Actinopteri; order Clupeiformes; family Clupeidae; genus Limnothrissa; species Limnothrissa miodon. The sequence goes on along the minus strand of JAGFZM010001373.1, from coordinate 1,121,597 downwards.
CACAGCTGGTGTGTGCTCAGCAGATAGAGAGAAAGAAAGAGAGAGAGAGAGAGAAAGAGAGAGAGAGAGAGAGTTTAGTCACCCCTTCGCAACTATGATTGTGTTTAAGTTCCTCAAGTGCTCTCAGGTGCTAAATGGCCTGCAAAGGGTTTGTGTACAGGTTGTTCTTTCTCTGAGGGTTCACCATGTGACTTAAAGAGCAGGACAACTAGCCTGGCTGGGCTGCATGGAAAAGCATGAATAGATATAGATATAGATATAGATAGATAGATCTGAGACAGTGAATTAGGACTGCTAGAAGGCTGTTGTGTGTCCTGACGTTTGGGCTGGGGCAAGAAAAATGGTTGGACTGTCCTTGAGGTGTCCATAGGGGTCCAGACTTAACAACCCCAGACAGCGGCAAGTGAGGGATTTACTGCACACGTTTGATAAATGGAGAGGTGGACAAGCTGCACTGGCCTCGCCACATCAGGGTTACGAGTTAATGCTGCCAATGGATGGTTCATGGCTAATGCCGCAAACCAAGGCAAGCAGAAATGCTTATTGTAAAATATATATATATATATATCAGTGCTTATTGTAAAATATATTCTATACTATAAATACTTACTAATAAAATAATAAAAAAAGACTTATAAAAAAAATACTATACACACATAAACAGGTCATGCTAAATTAAACATAAAGATATACTGTATTTCCTCCTCTTAAACATGACACAAGTTCTGTTTCACATTTGTCCAGGAGGAGGCAATGCTTGCCTGATAATAGCCATATAGGGTTTCCATGATCTCATAGCAGCCCAGTCATGAGCTCCAGAATTTAAAAAGAAAGAAAAGAAAAAAAAGGCAGTTCCTCAAGCTGGCCTACAGTGAGGTAGAATATGGCTGATGTATAATGGGGCACATTCACTGAATTGCCCTCCAGTGTGGGATGGAAGTGCAAAGAAGAAGAGGATACGGATGGTAGTGCTGTGGGGAATTGCAGAAAAAATGTGTTTATTTCCATTCCATTTCTTGCATGAAACCAACCCACATGAAAAAAATATGATATCTAAACTGAACACAATCATTAAATAAATGGTTAAAAGGCAACATCTCACCCAGACACCTCCCATAAGTATGGGAAAAGGTAGTTGAAGAAAAAAATTATTGGACACATTTTGCTGGGCAGCAGTTACCAAGCAGGACTCTTGGCATAGGCATTTGTGTGAAATTAAGTGAATCACATGGGTTCACACACACACACACACACACACACACACACACACACACACACACAC
>JAGFZM010001373.1:1055830-1117637 GCA_017657215.1 Limnothrissa miodon | reverse complement strand
TGTGTGTGTGTGTGTGTGTGTGTGTGTGTGTGTGTGAGTGAGAGAGAGAGAGAGAGAGAGAGAGACAGAGAGACACACAGAGAGAGAGAGCTGTTTTTTCCTCCCTCTCTCTCTCTCTCTCTCAAACACAAACACACACACACACACACACACACACATACACAAACACACACACACACCAAATGGATGCTAGTACAATTTTCCTTCATGCTGCATACAATATGCAGTGACACTACACGGAACACTCATCCTGATAGCCTGGTTTTGTTTTGCTACTGGTGTGTAAGTGTGCAATTGCTCTCCAAGAGAATGAAGTAGTACTGATCAATTAGATTGACTGATGGTGTGGATGGATGCACTCGCTCTCAATACACACAGAACCCTCGTGAGCCGATGATAAACAATCTCACACCCAATTCACAGAGGGAATTACTAGTGATGTAAGGATACACTCAACTCACAATACAATATGGTTCACATTATTAATTTCACACTATGACATTATTCAATTTGATGTTTTTTAAAGCCAAGACCTATTTTAATTAATATAAAAATAACTGCTTTTTTATTAAAGGTGTAACAGCAGAACTAAATTGAGGCAAGCTTTTATCAAAGCAAGTAACTAAGTATTAAACTCAATTAAATTAAGGCAAGGTTTTATCAAAGAAATGATACAAGAATCCCATAAGAATGACCAAACATAACAATATAGGTCAAAAGTAAATAATTTAAAAAATAAATAAATAGCATAAACATCACTTCATCACTCAACAATTTCATAGCAGAGATTTGTGCTAAGATTAAATTTGGGATCTAAGGGCCCTAGAAAGTGTGTATCTCTGGAACAAGTCTAGTAGGTAACTTGGTCCTAACCTATGTAAAGATTTTAAAATAAATGAATCCTTAATCACGCCTTAGAGGTCATGAAGCCAGAGTAGGGGTAGTTTTCTTGTTTTTGATAGGACCCAGACTGCAGCATTTTGTATCAACCAGAAGCACTTCATGTTTTTTGGAAGGCTTGGATTAAAAAGACCTATAATAGGATTATCCGGAGTGAATCTACCCATAGTGCCAGTTGTTCTTTTTTTCTATCCTGGAAAATTGATCATCTTTCCCAGGACACCACATTGTCCCAATTTTTCATTAGAACACTTCTACTTCCATCGCTACATTTGTTAATTTCAGACTTCTTTTAAACAAATACATGATTATTCTGCTGTTGCGTCAGTGATCTCCGCCTCGCTATTTTGACAGGTTTCCATAGGTGAGTCTGTAGTAGCTGTTAGTTTACCTTACATATTACCTAGCAACCTGGCTGCGTGCATTCACACGCCGTCCCTGCTTTCTACAACTCAGATGTGGCAGCCCTAATAGGAACGACATAATTTTGTGCACAATGGGCTAAGACATTCCTACTGGTTGAGGCTGAAGCTGGAGATGTTGGTTGGCTAAGAGGGAACTACATTGGCAGCTGGCAGGGAGACCACAGCAGGGACTGCAGGAGACCTCTTTGTTGATCCATATCTGACACAGTCAGCTCAGGAAAGGGTTGGACAGTGAATGCAGGAGGCAGTCAGGACAGATGAAGTCAGAGAGGCAGAGGAAACCACCAGGTGCAGTAGCTGGCTAGTAGGCTGGCTATCCTGGACAATGGCTGGGTGAATTGCACAGTGCGGTAATTAGCTAGTAGCTCAAAGCGGTGAGAGGCACATTCAAGGTGGGGAAGTGCCCAATGTGGACTTAACTAAGCAATCCAAATGCCTACACACACACACCTACACATACAGTACACACACACACACACACACACACACACACACACACATACTCTCATACTGGTCAAAACTCGCAAAGCTTGAATTGACGTTCTTTAAGCTCAAATCCACACTACTGTCACACTGTTGTCACTGCAGGAAGCGAGTGGGGACACTGTGCGTTCACCCAGCGTTCTTCCTTGCGCGAAGATCATAGGGAGGTTTCGGGCAGCGCAAACAAACAAGTAACTCCATTAGGACTCTATCACAGAGATAACCGCTATTAAGGCTACTGCCTGTGTCAACACAAGTATTATTAGCACGTTACACCTCTTGACATGCACCACTCCACTCATACTGTATGTCAGAGTCACGCTGATAAGACTAAGCAACGACACTGACCTCATCTGTAAACAAAGCCTAATTGTAGCAGTGTCTGAAACACATACATGGATGTCTTCTGCATTTTATTACCAGAATGGAGCTCCAATAAGCTTCCTTTCAGCCTTGGTTGCTGTGATAATACATCAGCCACAGTATATCCTCCTGTGTCCATAATATATTTGTGTCTAAATGGCACCTGGGGACCCAGATTCCTATTCATTTCAACTGCCCTATCCACTGTAAATAAAGCTGAAAAATGATTCATTTGCGCTAAGAGCAAAACATATTTGAATAAAGATCCTCCCACAGTGGAGTAGTGTGTGCATATTGCGTGTACATATTCCTCCTGCTGTCATTAAATGGGAGGTGAAAACAGGAGAGTTGCAGTGCAGAGGACGAATTGTTCAGACTGCATTTCCGAGGGCTATTTTGCCTCTCGTTCTGTGAGTGTGGGTGAGCGCTGCATCAGCAGGCTGAAGCGTTGCATATGTTTTGTGAGAGAAACGTATCCATTTTGACCCAGGTGTGAGTTGCGCTGTTTGACAAGCCACGCTTTCAAAAACTGAGAAAAAAAAAATCACTAAAAAAAAAACAACAACAAAAAACAGGGGTTTGGATATTCTTCAACGTACTTTGCATTTTAAGTTAGCGAGACCCAGGAGCTGTCTTTACAATGTCAAAAAACAAGAGAGCGTTTTCACAAGGCTGTCTCTGTCGGCAGGCAGCGTGATTAAACCTGAGTTTGGTGAAGGACGGAAAAGCATTTCCCATAAGACACATTAGTGGCGTTTCACCTTGCTGGAGAATGCTGGAGGCACATGGGATCTACTGACGGATAATCACCCTTCGCCATCCCTGTGACTTTAAGCATACAGGCCCTTTACTGCACACTAGAAGAATGGAACCTGCTCGTCATCTCTTGCAATGAACCCCCCACCAAAAAAGCAATTATCTTGATATTACAAAGGCCCATAACTGCCAACTTGATCATCTGGGCTTTTCCTGAAATTGCTTTAAGAAGCAAAATATCTCACCACACTGGGCCTAGGACCAGAATTAAAATGCTCCAAGGCGGAAATAGAAGTGTCAGCATGTTATAATGGGTTGGCTGGTGATGATTTTCTTAGCTTTTGTAAGATTATCTATGTGCCTTGGCACAGGACACATCATTAAATGTGTCTGCCTACTATCAGCAGCAGCCAGTTCATACTTTTCTTTCTACTTGTCTCAAAACACTAAATCAATAGATTGATGGCAGCAATTTTAACATCATGCTGTTCTGACTGTACAGTACAGTAAACCTTCAAAGTACATGAATCGCTGTGAGCATCAAACCACTCTGGGAGATATATCACTGAAGCGGTACTCTTTGACGCCGTTTCAGATAGTTCATCCAGAAATTGCCTTGTGCTTTAATTGACCGCAGGCAGGAAGGACATGGGGTCAGGTTTGAAAAGGTGCTTTCCTGCACAAAGAGAGAAGGCTTCATCACAGGGAGAACGCAACCATTAGCATTCCAGCTGCACCACTTGAGTGTTGTCCTACCCACGCCCATGTAAAATATGCAAATTCTTTGTTATTTCAAAGATGCCATGGCCCTTTAAAATGTGGGATAAAAAACTCTGAGGCATTTCAGCAGAGCAGACATGTTTGTCTGTGATGATATGATAATAAGTACTGTATCATCCACTACTATTTTACATTGTGAGCCTATTGCAGATTATAGGATATGGATGCTGTATTAGTATTTGCAAAAATGTGATCATGAGGTTTTCACTGTGGATGACAGACAGTATTATACTCTGAAATAATACTAGCCTAAATTATCTGTTTTTTTAAACAGATAATTTAGGCTAGTATTATTTCAGAGTATAATACATGTAGGTGTATTAATAGTTGTTACAGATATTGTTGTTAGAGAGATTTTCAGTACACATACACCCATCCAACAAGTCTGTTTCACGTTACACAACAGGGGTGACAAAATGCTACTACAACAACAACAACAACAACAACAACATCTGATGAACAACTGAACTAAAGTGTCAAAAACAAAAGTCACCAACAAGGCAGCCAATGGGTAAAAGTGGCTGACTGAATGAGTCTATGCCACAACCCTGCTGAAGTAGCCTAACTGCCCAGTGAGAGAACCAAAGCAGGAACCTGGAGACTGGAGATGTCAAGGAGGCACCTTCTTACTATGTTGAATTAGGCCTGCAGCACTTCTAGAAAGCTCACTGAGCCCACCGGCCTACAACCGTCCTCCTTTTCACTCGTGAAGGGTTCTTACGAAGGGTTTACGAAGGGTTCTTCTAAGAAGCTAAGGGTGGGAGAACTTCTTTCTGTAAACCCTTTTTTTCCATATGATTCTTTATTCTCTAAACAATTCTCTAAACAATGATGTAAACCTATACCTATAAACCTAAACATTTATTTTCTCATAGCAACAAATGATGTTGAATATTACATATTACAATACACATTAGAATATGTAAGTATGTGTACGGATCTGGGTCACACAGTGGAGTTTCAGTTCAGCTTCTGCTCTTATCTGTTTACACCACGGCCACATTAAACTGCAAACATCAGCAGTGTGCCCCCACCTCTACTACAATCTAATTACAGCTTCACACACACATTCACAAGTGTGCATCACACACACACACTTGCTCACATATGAAGAAGAGATTGATTTGACTGTCCCCTCCTACTGTTTACCTCTGGTGACTGGTTGCTTTGACTAATAACACAACAGAGTTGCCTTGCTGTCCATAGCAGGATAATAAGGCTCCCAGGGCATAAGAATGAGTGTACGTTAGTGTCAATTAGTCACTTAGTGGCCTACACTGGGAGAGGCGGCCTGGGAGGAGTCTTGGTTCTGGCTAACGGAGCTACTATATATGGTTATGTTAATTAAAATGTAATTTTAAAAAAATCGGGGGCAGCTGCGCCTATTTTACCTCAAGAAATGTGTCAGACCAACATTTTAGAAACATTTAAATCTCCAAACCTTTAATTCAATTATTGACGCCATATATTCCAAAACATCAACATATACCAACAGTCATATATAAATTCCTGTAACATCATTGCTTTGAAAAAAGAACGAAACCAAACATTCTTTACTATTATTTTTGTTTACAATACTATTAGTACTATAAGTCCATTTTTCATCATAATTATTTTCATAAGGGCTGGGGCTCACCTTTAACAAAACAGTCACGGTTCAGCTTTATCGGGACGGGCATCCACGAACCATCTACTCCTACTAGTCGGTAAAATGTTCCATAGAGAACAAGCACTATGTGCGAAACATGTATTTATAAAACCTGGTTGTCGGGGTGCATTCCTGTATCTGATAGATCTATTTGTGGCCAAGCCAGACCCTCTGGGGAGGAGAGGCACAAAGGGCAGGAGCCGAGCTAGCTGCAACCTTATGAGTAATATACAGTAGACTAGCAGCAGTTTTCCTCACCTCAGCAGAAGTTGAGCAATAAAAACAGAGAGAGAGAGAGAGAGAGAGAGAGAGAGAGAGAGAGAGAAACACGAGAGAGATGATGTGTGGAATGCCAGGGGCATCTCTGAGGTAACTTGGGCTTCCCCAAAAGCAATCCAATTTCTTAATGCATCCCACATACAGTGGTGAAAAACCTGAAACTTTCTTACATACACAAGCGGCAGCAGACATTGTGGGGCAAAAAAAAAACGCTAGCTTAAGACCCCTCCTTCCTTCCTCCCTTGCTGTCCAGAACACCCCCCCCCCCCCCCCCCCCCCCCCCCCCCACTCTGGCAGCCTTGTGAATAAACATCTATCTCAGCCTCCAGAGCTGGGAAGACGGGCCATATGGCCCTGTGAGGCGCGAATGATCCGTCAGAGCCGCCAGCTTCTGGAGGGGTCCTTGACGGCATCATCGTAGTGCTGTCATCCCCGCCCGAGACGCAGGTGTACGGGCAGGGAGGAGGGAAGGAGAGCACATCTCCACGAGCCTGTCGGGTGCTTACAGGAAACTTCATCAATGCCACTATAGCCATCGCACGGACTATGCCTACCATCCACCACCCCCCAAACCACACGCACAGACACATACATACACACAAGCTCAGCACACACAATTATCTCCACGACAACCCCTGTCGGCACCTTTCTGTCCAGACTTTGCATAATGGAGTTATCATCAATTCGTCCTTGGCAGCAGCACAGAAGCACAATAGTGTGCGAGCGACACACCAACCTAATAAGACCTACTAAGGAAACTAACTAGGGAACGACAGCGCTATCAACACTAAAAACTCCCACCAACACATAAATACGCCCATGCAATGTATGATTTATGTAATCTATGTATAAAATGTAGTGTGGGGTGTATAAAATGTAGTGTAGTGTGTAGTGGGGGGGGGGGTTATTGAATAATAAGTCTTTCCGTGTTGGATTGTTATTAGTACTTTTTACTCTTAATAAAAACAAGTTTAAAATAAATAAATAAATAAATACGCCCATGCACACACACAGACACAGAAGGGCATGTTGACACGCGTGCACACCAGCCCTTCGGGACTGACAGGGTGATTAATGAGGTGATGTTGGACTGAACTGGGTCAGGGCCCTGGAGAGAAGAGGAGAGAGGAGCGCAAGGGAGGGGAGGGGTGGGTTTAGGTGGGTGGTGCAGGCGGGTGCATGTGGTGGGGCTGAGGGACCCGTTTAGGACCATGGGTGCACATCAGGCATATAGTACAGGGAGAGAGGAGGGACATGTTTGTGGGTCCCCTGCCTTTCCCCAAAACGCCACAGCCGTGGCAGTCGGCAGTGACCCATCAATTCTCATTCAGTAAATGGCACGGGCCCCTCAGGCACCTCTACCCAATAGGAGAGGCCATCAGCTGGAACCGCCGCGGGCCCATTTATTTACTCTCCACCAGCCAGCCCTAGTATAAACACACACACACACACACACATTCACACCTAATGGTTCACAACACAAAGCTTAACACACTGGAGATAAAGCGCAGGACATGGGCACAGGACAAGGAAGGAGGACATCATGCGGCAGAATTGTCATTTTTTATCCTTTCAGCCTCCAGTAGATTACATGTAGGTGTGATATTTATGAACAATGCTGAACCCTGGAGCCTTGTGATCATATTTCATTTTAAAAACCTCAGATTCAGCATTCTATCGTGTTTATATTTTACCCCTAGGATATCCGGGGAGAACCCCCATTTAGGCTGCTGTGCTTAGCATCAACTGAAAAGGCCTGATTCATCCATTTCGTTCGTTTAGGAATAATAAAACTAGGTGTGATCTACTGGATTTGCAAATGAAGCTAGAATCTAATGTACATCATCAGGAGAATCCAGGACATCCTGCTTACTGCTTAATATATATTATTTAATATTCATTCCCATTAATATGTAAAAAGAATATTTCAAGCTTGCTCATCTAAAACTGTAACTTTACCTCAAACAAAGTGAGAGAGATACAGGGAGTCACTTGGCTCAAAGCCAGGCCTTACATCTGCTTTGGAAGATGCTCCTCAAACGTGTGACCTCAGATGATGTGCTCAAGGTTGTAGTGACTATGTGAGTGTGTGTGAGTGTGTGTGGGTGTGTGTCGTGGGATGGGTGAGGGTGTGTGCTCCTGTCAAGGACACGCTGGGCAGCTCAACGGGTGGATGCTGCGTCACACTCCCTCCCCTCAGCACAGCTGTGCAACACTCTTCAGGGAATCAGTCAAGGGGCCCAAGGCCTCTGAGCTTTTCTGCACCTCAGTCAATCACACTCGCTCACTTAAACACTCTGGGAACAGGGAGCCACAGCTTAGAATCCATGAAAACGGCACACAGGACAGGTGAGAGAAAGTCCTTGTAAAGGGGGGGGGGGGTGCCTTTGTTATATCAGCATCTTTTGGGGCCACAGAGTAGGCCACATATTTTTAGAAGCAGCAGAGGAAAATGATCATGACTCACATCAGGGGTGGGCAATTCATTTCTACCAGGGGCCACATGAAAAAAGAGAGCTCTGCTGTAGGGCCCAACCAACGATAACTTGAACTTAATTCTGCTCAAAATTAATTTTCTCCTATTGTAAAAAGCAGTTAATAATACAGTGTGATAAGCTTTTACTGGTAATCAGTACAGGAATATTACCGGTATATAAATATTTGTGTGTAAATGAAGCGTGGTGTATAGGTCGAAAAGGAAAATAAAATCATCAGTTGCTGTGCGGACACGTAAATAATACATCATACCTTTTCAAAATAAAGCAACACAGTTGTATTGGATACACAGCATAAACACTTCTTCATTTGTGTTTATGACTACGGGCCGGACAAGAATGCCCAAAGGGCCACATGTGGCCCTTGGCGGTAAAATGCCCAGGACTGAATTAGATCTCCTGCATCCCTAAACACCTATCTTAGACGCCAAACCATTATTCAGTACTGTATGGTCTTTTCATGACCGTGCGTGTCTAAGGATAGCAAGAGAAAATGCTCTGCTATCTGTAATATATATTGTACTCTTATGATGAGCAGTGGATGTCAGTAGTTCAGTAGTCCAGAAGTTCAGACTTCAGAAGTTTAGTTCAGAAGTTTTTTAAGTCCCTCTATAAATTGATCAAAATTCCTCCCAGTAGCTTATCTAAAATAAGAGGTCACACAGTTTACACTGCATATGGAAACCACACCAGCAGAGCTTTACAACTACGTTACAGCTAGGATTGCTCAGCCCAGTTGGCTGAAATGACTGGCAGTCCAGCCCATTTCCAGTGGGAGCCCTGAGGGGACAACATCCTAATGGCGGGTTAATTCTGCAGCGGCAATGATAAATGGATATGGATTACCCTGCCATGACGCGGCTCTAATAGTGCAGTCGGTGCGGGCAAGACACGGAGCGAACATGTGCCCTCCTGACACGAGTGAGCTGGGGCTGGGCTGCACACACACACAGCTCACCTCCAGTGGCTGGACTGGGCCCAGATGGCATTGGCGTTGGCATGGCACAGAGGACCATGGAACCACCAGGCACGGTGCCGGGGCTTGTAGTCCAACAACCTTGACCTAGTATTGTGCTGAGCGACACAGTAGCAAATAAATCTGGCCCGCATGTTTGCACAGTTGTTAGGATTTGTGCACCATCGCTGACTTGGGTGGGTGAAACTTTGTGGCAGAACTGTCTAGATGGAATGTTGAAGACAGCTTTGAATGAAAACATTTCTTTACTAAAACTTTACTAAAACTAAAATGTATGTGTCAATAAACCATTATAAACACATTCATTAACGGTTATGAAGTTATGATTGCCATTACATCCATCCTAAAATCCAGCCAAAAATCGTTCTGAATACTCAATACAGTGTCATCAATACAGCCTGGTACGTACTGCACTGCTTTAGAAGTGCAGTCACCACTGCTTATTAGCATTTAGAATGCTAATAAAGATATATGTCAAATATTAAGAAGCTTAATAAACATTTAATAGCCCACTAAGTAATATGGATTATTATAAAATCAAATAAAATGATCTTTCTGGACAATTCTGCCAGCCAAAATCCTACGTCAACGTGATATTGTAGTGAATATACTGTAACAAAGACCTCTGGCCTTCACAGGCCAATGGTTTGGGACAAAAGCGCTGTCACTGACTTAGACTGGTGACGCTGTGGAGCAGAGGTAACAGTGGCATTTGCGTTTCATTATGTAAAAGCGAAGAAAAAAAGTTATAGAAAGCAGTTACTGCTAAAATAAAAAATCTGTCTTTCTGCTCCAAGACAAACTTGCCAGCATTGGATGCAAGGTACGCACAAGTACAATCAGCCTCACCATTGCTTCTCAGAAGCACAATCAACCCTGTGCATTTTCCTCGAATCAAGCCATCGCTTGTATTCCCTATTCCCAGGCTGGATGAACCTACATCACACCCCCACTATACACCCCACCGCAACCAGTCACGTGCTTCGCTTCGGACTCACCTGGGTGACCTTCTCTGTCACATTGTGCGTGCGGTCTATGAGCTTGCAGGGGGCGATGATGTCAATCTCGCCAGGCGGCAGGGCGACGTATGGGTCCGGCTTGGAGTCGCCAAAGCTCTGCTGGCTCTTGCTGAAGGAGCGGTGGCGGATCAGGTCAGAGTCTGAGGTGGAGTTCTGCATGTTCACTCTATTGGTCACGGCGCCTGGGGGAGCGAGAGAGACGGACGAGGAAAAAAAGAGAGAGAAAGAAAAAGACAAAGAGAGAAAACGCAAGAAAGAGGGAGAGAGAGAGAGAGAGAGAGAGAGAGAGAGAGAGAAAGAGGGAGCAAGAGCAAAAGAGTTGTTATTGCAGGGAGAATTTGTGAGTAATATCTCTTCATCTCAAAACAAGGTAAAAGAACTTTGTGTGTGTCCGTGTGCCACCTCTACCTCAGCTACTTTTGGCTTCCCCAGTGCGAGAAACTGAATGTGCTCGTAAACATGCCGCTTTGCTGCCCGTCTCTGAGGGTCTGCGTCATCTACACAGGCTGTGTGTGTGTGTGTGTGTGTGTGTGTGTGGGAGGTGTTCCGCACTTCCACTGGAAAACACCAGCATGCAAAAGACATGAAGGCCGCTGCTGCGGAGGGTGGAGATCTCAGGGGGTGGATTCCATTTCAAAGCTAACTTTCACTTAACTTTTGATTTCTGTCTCTCTCTCTTTCACTCTCTCTCTCTCTCTCTCTCTCTCTCGCACACATTCTCTCACTCCTTTCTTCCTCTCTTGCACTCTCTTGCAGTTTTTCTTTTTCTCTCGCTCATTGTTTTTCTCTCTCTCCCTCTCTCTCCCTCCGTTGTCCCATCTTTGCAGACAGCATCCTGTCATCATCCCACTGCTTTCCTTCCCTCCAACTGATCTCCACTAAACTCCTCCAGCTCTGTACCTGGAATGAACAAAGTGTGTGTTCAGGGCCATGTGGGTGTGTGTGTGTGTGTGTGTGTGTGTGTGTGTGTGTGTGTGTAGACATGGGAGGAGACCCTGTGAAGCGGTGGTGAGGTGTGCAAGCGTTGGTGGTGGTACCGTACCTGTGCTGTTGGGCCGTGTGGGCAGCCTGCCGTCCCAGGTGCAGTGGCGGGCCTTGGGCTTGGGCTGCAGGCTGCACAGGCTCTCGTTGCTGGAGGCCACGTCCACAGACCTTTGGATGTGCAGCCTCGGGGAGGACTGGGAGAGGCCCTGGGACAGAGGGCTGCGGAGGACTGGGGGTCCCAGACGCCACTGGCGCTGCTGCTGCTGCTGCAGCCTCGGCCGCTGCGGATGGTGGAGCCTGGGCTGCTGGGGGGTCCTGGAGGACCTCCGGGCCGATTCTTCCCTCATGAGCCGGGGTGGCGTCGAGGGAACCACCAAGTCCTGGTGCTCTGGGAGAGAGAGGAGTTTGTCCAGAGCCACCGACTCGTGACCCATGGTGGGCATGCGGATGCCAAACTCCGTGTCATCCTGCAGCGAGTGCTTGCTGACACTCATGGAGCGCAGCAGCGGCAAACGCAGCCTGAACCTGTGGCGCTGATCTGATAGATAAGAACACACACACACACACACACACACACACACACAATGAGGACAAACAGGAAAACTCAAGTTGTTTTATTTTTTAGTGTAAGGTCATTTAAATTGCACATGAATCAATTAGTGTTTGCGTGTGCTTTTCAACCACTCACTGGTGATTTATGTAAATCATATTTTCATGCCAAATACACCTGCCACCATGACATTACATGCAACAAACAGTGGCCATGCCGTACCAATAGAAAGCCATGGGATGGGCAGCTTGTGGTTGACTTCCCTGTTGGGAGAAGCGCTCACTGGTTGGTCAAGCTGGTCAGCAAGCTCGAAGTTCAGGATAAACATGATGACCAGGCCTTCTTCATTCTTGACCGGGACCACATCCACAAAGCAGGGAAAGCACACGCCTGTTTGGAGAGGGCACACAAATAGACACCTGCATTAAGGCTGGATATTCAAATCTTAAATCAGCTTAAATGAAATAGTCCGCCACAGACAGATTATTTACATTGACGTACCACACAATTTCCCTAAGGTCTGATGTTTCACAGTTTTTTTTTTTGTTGTTGTTGCTTCAGTATAATTCCCAAAACCAGCATTAACATTTGCACAGTGTTAACAAAATGTCTCAAAACAATCTATGACATCCTTGTTTAAGTCTCAAAGACAAATTCTATTGCAGTGAAAGAATCCGGGCCAAAAAGAGAAATAAGTAGCTTCGAGAATTCCTTGTCACATCTGATCAGAAAATACAAAAATGCTCAGTTGCACCAAAGCTGAGGAAACAGAAATTGGTTACACCCCAGCCACAGTTGCACTCAACATCAAAACGGCACACTCTCTACAAATCCACTAGAGGGAGCCAGACAGTAATCCACCAACACTCACCTCAGGAAACACCCATTACACCCTTTCTTACTGTTTGATGTCTGATTACACCATAATAATGCTATGTCATTGATCATAGTTCAATCTTAAAGGCCCTCTATGCAACATTTTTCATTTAATTAATCCGTTTCATACTGTTTAGGATGCTAAAATGAGTCATTACACGGCGAACAAACGGTGTAGAATGCGCCACCGTGGCCTATAGCGGTAGATACAGCACTTGCAATGTTCAGCAGCGCGGACCGCCTCCAACAGAATGCATGGCAATACAATGCAATACAGCGGTCTTTAGAGGAAGCTTGTGAGAGAGAAAACCAGAGCGTTGCTTAGCCCCTCTTAAATATCTTAAATATAAATACAAATGGCCCAGATTTACCAAAATGGCACTATAATTCGTATTTTTTATTATCAAGTAAAACTGCTGAATTCCATTGAATTCCTGTGAAGGATTTGGAGGTTTTGACTGCTCTCTGATCAGCTGCTGATCTGCCTCATGTGTGCCCTGACCCAAACACCCACCCACCCCACAATGTGGCCCTGAAGGCCAGAAAGGACATGCATGGGACCGGGGACACTTTTCATTGTCTTTGGGATTAGAGCGCTGAATGCTGTTTTAATACGGTTCTCTGATAGCTGTGGCAATGTCGGCCTCCGTGCCAGGGAACGGAACACACAGGCTGAACCATCTGCTGCTGGAACCGTCCCCTCACCCCGGCTCTTGTTAGCGCTAGGCTTGTGGCATCCCTAACCTCCCGGAGCATTCGCTATAAAGTTCACTCCATCACACCAATTCACAGTATAAATTGGGTATACAATTCTAATAGAATAGCGCCTCCACCACATATCTTTTCCCATATAACCTTGGCCTCTTTAAAATTCACCCTTGCTTCACTGTAACAGACACAATAGAAGGTTTGCTTTTGACTAAATGTTCTGGTGATGTGAATTTCACAACCCTACTGAAGCTCTAACAGTATTTCTCAGTCATAATAAGATCACAATATGATAGTCATAATAAAACAGCGGCCTGTGAACGTTGCATTAGTACGCATTAGTAGAGCATAATATTTCAGATCTAATAGGCTCTGTCTAAACACAAACAAAGTGTTCAAACACTCACAATGCAGTCCTCTGTTCCATGCTGCACTACAAAATATGCTGCGCTTTTAATCTCCATGGAAATTCGTTTCCTCATGCCACGTCATGACATATTTACCAGAAAATTGTCATTTTAGATGATGTAAAAAGACTTTTGGAGTCTAGATCATTTTGATTAGTTTCAACTGGCTATTGGATTTAGACAGGAATGTGCCACAGCCTTTAGTTATGGAGTTTACAGATAAAGAGCTCATGACCTCTAGACCTCAGATCCTAGAATTGTTTTTGTATTTAAAAGACCTAACCTTTTCATATCAATTGGTCAATGCTAATTACAAGACACTAGTTAGTATTCTATTATCGTAAACGTGCTGGCCAAAGGCAGAAGGAGCTGAGGTATTCAGTGCAGTACTGTCACCTTGGGCCAGGCCCTGGTACCTGTCAAACATGCCCCACAGTGTGCAGGGGAGCGCTGGGGTCTGGCTGCGCCCTTGCACAGGCAGGATGAGGAACGACTGCTAGAGACAGGGCACCCTCTACCTGTGCAGTACTGTCACACATAAGGCATTGTAGCACCTCACCAAAGACACTGATCCAAATGGAGCTTACTTTACGTGTGGAAGCATGGCCTCAAAGCACGGTTAAGGTATGAAATGTTTTGGATGTTATAGGGCTAGGTGTTAAGCAACATCCTGTGTTTAGCAGTGGATGGGTATGGGGTCATTTCAGAGCAGCCATTTTTCCCAGAAGTGGCAGGTAAATCACAGATGTTATCAATGACATAATGCCTAACATAATACTTGACACTGAATTAGGCCTATGGGTGTGTTGGCATATTTTTTTGTGTGTGTGTATGTAAACAAAGATGTTTCACCACATTGTGATAGCTGCTGATACACAGAGTTTTTTTCTGGGACACATAAGACCTGGTGCAATTCCTCCAGACTGATAAGTAAACAATTGCTTTATGTATAGTATGTAATAAAGCACAGCAATTGTATGTCAAAATCTCTTGACAGAAAAGTCAAAAGCTCAAGAAGTTCAAACTAAACCAGATGCTTGTCAGAGGCCAAATGGACTAAATGGAGAGCTACCAGCTCAGGTACTATTAACTGACTTTTTTTAAAAGGTTATATGTTTAAACACCGCATAGCATTGCTAACTGCACCTTTATTATAGCAGGTGCATATGTGGCACATCTGGTTATTTTCATGGAGCATGTGTGTGTTCTATGCGGGGAGCATCTGAAAGGGAGATCCCATTGCTATCCCAAACATCAAAACTCACCAATGTCTATCAGTAAAATTTATTTTGTCCTTTTTTTCCCCCTTAACACTGCATAAGATACTGTGGAACAGCTAATTACTGTAGCACAGAGGCTACTCTTAGTCCTAAGTTGCCTCTGCGGACCAACTGTCAATAAATTACTCACTCAACATTTTTTTGCTTAGTTAAAAGTATTTTTCAGAATGACAGAAGGAACAGATGGTTGAAGGAACTGACTGGAATCTGTAAATTTAGTATCAGAGGGCTTCCAGCTGCTTAAACCAAGGACAGGACCAGATGCAAGAATCAATACAGATTACACAGCTGGAACAGATGCAAGTATCAATACAGTTAAAGCCACTGGAACAGATTACAGCTTTCATAAGAACATAAGCATCATCCCACTCAACACATTTTCATTGACCCTTCCTGCTTTATACTTTGTTTCATACTTTGTTCCAATATTCCCCAATCCCCCCCACACCCACCAAATTTAAAAATGCCTATATCAAAGTTAATCCTTTAGCCACAACAAATACATAAAAAAACACAATGAAACAGTGATACTAATGTGTTTACTAATGACTTCACTGCATTCAAGGTATGTAATGACCTGTCATCAATAAAAAACGAACAATCTCTCTGCAAACTCCACTGACTGAATCCATAATCAATAACTGTGTACACATCATTACAAAAAACAAGTTCCCTTATGTGCATAAAAAAACACCTTTTAGTGCTTGTGTCAACAGAATGTTAAGAATTATGCCTGTAATATATAAGGCTGCCAAGTCACCTTTTATTGACTATTAATTATGAGTCTCTTTCAGACACTTGCCTCTGCAGTGATTAATTAACAAAAGGCTGCTCATCAAAAAAAGCAATCCCCTAGTCTAATGCCTACACTGCCTGTAGCAACAATAAAAACACAGAAAACCAAGGGCCAGACTGAAATGTCTTCTTCGTCAGTGTCTTGAGGCTGAACCAAAGCACCCATCTTTAACTCCTTTCTAATGCCCATTATTCCACATGACCTGGAAAAGAGACCTGCATTGGGTTCCCATTCAGAGTCTCTCATGAATATTATGTGTGCTTGCGTAGCCCTGGTGAGTGGTCAGGGAAGAAAAACACACAGTTAAATTATTAACTCCCAAAAATGACTCCAGTCATTACTCTGCCTAATTATAGCCAAGGAGGTCGTTTGCAGATTATTATGACAGATGATGAGGGTCATCCTCTATTTTCCCTGAACTCCGTGTGTACTCGAACCTCAGTTAGGTCACAGAGACTCTACTCCTCATTCTCACATTTCCCTACCAACCTAATGACCAACTGACACACACATCTCAGAAGCAGTCATCACCTGTGGAAGACAAGTAGAGGACAGCTACTGCAAGGAGGCTTCTGATGCAAAAAGCATAAACAGGCCATTCTTTTGCAGGGAGGCATATTTAGAATAGATATATACTGATCATTTCAAAAACAATTTGTAAAAATATAGAGGAAACATTAAAACATGTGCAGCAATATTTGGCATATTAAGGATGTGCTCATTTTTGCAATGCTTGATTTAAGTTGCCTAATTTACTTTCACATAATATGAAATACAGAAAGACATATGAATAATTGTGGTCAAAGATGGTCATGAAGATGATCAAATTACTTGTTATTTAAATAGATAAAGCATATATATAAAAATAGTGATGATGTAAAAATATCTTTCTAGCTCGTCATGTTGTAAAGTTAGTCATCAAAAAGTAGACATAACATTTTAATACTTATTACACATGCTTATTACCCTAATGAAATGAAGTATTGTTTTTGATTGGCTATGAAGTATATCTGGTAAAAAAAAAAAAACTGAATCAGGTGTTGTTAAACTCACTGTGGCCAGTAAACATGGACAAAAAACTGCAGCAACCCAACAATTTAGGCTATTTTACAAGGAAACGATATATTACCATTTTTGTTTTAAATCTTTGCTCACAACCTAAATGCATAGTTTCAGCAAGGTGATAATTTAGAATAACTTTGAGGTGTTCCAATAATAATAATAAAAATAAAAATATATTATCAGACTTCTCTAGCACAGTGTGGAGTTGTTTGCTGTCACCTCATCCATTATATCTCTTCATCGGGACATCATTTTGTAGCGCTAATCAACAATGCTGGTGACTCTTGATTCAGAGTAGCTGCAGCAAGTTGTGTCTGGGGTGGAGGAGCAGGGATGGATGGAGCATTCCCAGAGCAGCTGTAGCAGGCTTCACCAAGTGATCAGCTCACAGAGGCACTGAGGTGTTTGTATCTCTGCTGCCCACACCAATAAATAAAACATGCCTTAGATAGCACCTTTGTTGTTGCACGACATTCTGTATTGACTTTCTGCAGTTTTTTACAGTCCAACACACTACATATTGGCGTGTAGACCAATTCTCTTCTTGCATCAACAGATGAAAGTTGTTGACCTCAGTGAGTCTGTGAATGCCTTAGGGGGGAATAAAGCTGGCATGAGTCTAGAGGAAGAACAAGGGCATTCTAATGAAATTTTAAAAATAATCTCTTAGTGGGTGCTGTCTGTGTATCATGTGCTTTGTCGCCCCTCTGGGGTCATTCTAGCAACGGGAATTCACTGGGATGTTTATCTCCGCTAAATGCTTGTGGCCTAATATCCGAAACTCTCCCTGTTCCAAAAATGATATGTCCCAGCACATGGGAGTCCCCATCACAGCTTTTCTATGCCTTTAGTAACATACACATGAATGATATCAACGTCCAATCATGTTCCATGTGATTTATCAAGGTGACTTCCTCAGGCTTTTCCACTTGCATTATTACTGAATACACTGAATGTGCATGATCTGTCTGATTTCAGAAGCTATTTTGGGTCTGGTTAGTATTGGTATAGTGGACCGCCTGAGGATTGTGAAAAGTATTTTTCTTTCATAGATTAGGTGAACAATGACATCTAACATTATTTAAAATTGCTTACTATAAAAAAGGCAATAATCATAGCAGATTTAATCCATTTGGCTTCATACTTTCCTCTTTTCCATTTGTACAGCCAATTGTTGACAAAACATACTACCCCCTGTGTGAGGACCTAATCATTGGATCTTGTATGGTATTGGTTAAAAAGTAAAACTAAAATCTATGCATGCTGAAGAGAATTTAAATCTTTAAAAGAATTAATTTGTTTGTGAAAACTAATTGGTTGTTGCTTTTTTTTTCAAAATTCTTTTTAGAAATTTTAAACTGAAATCTCCTGAGCAAATGTATAAGAAATTTGATTTTCTTATTCAGACATAATGACTCAGTGACAACACTGAGGGCCTCTAAGACAGCCCTTGCCTAGTTCATACAACTTCATTATGGGTTATTAGAGAGGGTGGGCTGTAGGGAATACACTCCCATTAGGCAGTGCTGGAGATTTATTACATGGCATCAGTCATAAATCACACCAATGGCACCTCTGCAACGCTTCACAAGTTCTTTTTCTTTACCAAGTAACCCTTCCTACACCAACATGCAGGAATAAACAAAAATGTTGTGACCAAACATTCAGAAGTCTCAGACTAATTCAAATTGACATATGGTCAAAATTGCATTAGTATCATACGTAAAGGACAAATCATTACTCTTAAATGCAAATCCATAACAAAAGGGTGCCTGTTTATCTGCATTCCTTTACAGAGAGATGATGCATCTCTGTAGTATGAATAAATCTGCTTCCAATTTCTCTGGTGGAGTTTGTCATCATCCCCCTGCATGACCTGAGGCCACTGAGGATATTCATTGGGAGAATATCTGTCTTAGACATTGGGTGAATATCTGTCTCATAAATAATACATCTACAATGAAAAAGAGAAGCAGAGAGAGGGAAAGCTATATCAAGAATTGTTGCCAGTGACAAATCCAATAGATTGATGAAAACTAGTATACGACTGTACTAACTCACATATGGGTTGAAGAATTTTATCTTTGAAAATTGGCATTCTCAATTACTTGCCTTTGTTTAATTAAGGAGGTGATTTTGGATTGATTGAAAATATGTGGGTTAAATCATGAGTATAAAATGTAAGATAAGATTTGTCGGTTAGGTCTCCCCAGTCATCAGTGACATACTAATAGCTGAAGTGAAGACATGGAATTATGTTGTTGCTGTTGTTGTTGGTTACTGTCCTTGAGTGTTCTGACAGGCGCTTTTAAATAAAATGTATTATTTTTATTATTATTATTATTATTATTAGTAGTAGTAGTAGTAGTAGCCAAGGGAAGAATCAATGAGCACAAATAGGATGTTATGCAAAGGTACTAAATAAATCTAAATGTGATGAGTCAGTTGATGAACCTGACCATATAAAAACACAGCACCGAATAAAGAATACACTGCACTGAATAAAGAATACACTGCACTGAATAAAGAATACACTAAATCATGACAGCCTATTCAACTGATGGCTACTTTTTAAAGTTTATAACGATTAAAGACCAGTAAGGACTATAGCAGAGCACTCTGGGGGTGCAATCCTCTGCCAAGACAAGCAGTGGTCCAAGGCCAGCAGATGGCACTAACACTGGCAGACACATAACACAATGCCCTACCTAACAATGTGCCTAAGTAGAAAAACTTCCAGGGTCTAATCCTGGATATGTATCCAGTCAAAAGTGTAATTCCCTCCCTCGGCCCAATGCTACACATCTTCATTAGGGTTAGGGAAAGACAGGTGACACTGTGTAATCCCGCTAACAGACAGACAAACAGAATAACACTCACAAGTGAAACTTAACAAACAAGGTAGAGATAATAAAAACTATTAATATCACTAACACTATCACTATAAATAGCACACAAGCCAGGGCCATAAATATCAGGAGGTACACATATAAACCAAAAATTTGGGTAAAAAATATAATTTGAAGCTATCTGATTGAGACCCTGATTGAAAACCGTAATTGCAAATAAATATTTCACGCTTTTCCATCCTTAAGAAAATTCTTCTAAGTAATTCAATACAAAGGTATCAGATATCATGAATCAGCTGATTGGGTGCATACCCATGTGTAAGCTTACCGCAGCTGTGTGTGGTTAAACCTGTAGACTGCTGAGCGTTCGCAGAGCAGAATCAATACAAAGCAGAGAGCCTCTAACCCTAACCTGGCCCTCTCTTACAGAGATGCACACAGACGTCAGCTTCATTACTGGAATGCTTCAGGTTCTCAATATCATTAGAAAAATAAATATTGATTGAAAGAGTAATTATTCACTTGAGCTGTGTTTTCTTTTTTTTTTTTTGCTGTGTTAAGACCTCGCCTGCAGATCAATGAAAGAGGTCACTTTGTCACTTTGACTTCTGACTGAGCAAACCTCTCTGGACCTGGGATAATACAAAAGTAAGAATGCTTGTGTAGTAAACATTGGCGAGTGGAGGGTGTGAAGAGGATTAAGGGCGGTTTAATTACTGCTACTCTTTGCTCTCCAGCTTACAAGATAAACCTTGCCCTTGAAGTCATTTGTGCATTTGTGCTACTTTTAATTCCCAGTCTATCCCCTTAAAAAAGACTTGTCTCTGAAGAATACTCTGTAAAAGACTCTCCTTCAAAGTCGCTAATGTGGAGTTCTTTGTGGAATCATTTTCATTTTTTTTCGGTTACTATAGAATATAGTATCTTAGAAGAATCTTTTCTAATGCTGGCATATCTGTCTGCCTCCTATCAAGGTTACTAGGTTATAGTTACTTAAAAGGTAAACCATTTAAAGCACAAAATACAAGAATTTAAAATTTACTACATTTACAGTCACAATTATTCTAAATGAGGGCCAATGTGGGGGAGAATGAAATGTCCCTCAGACATTATTATCATTTCAAATTACTACACTTGTAGGACATCTGTGCCTGGGCCTTAGAACAATGTTTACTATTTTGTCAGTCAACATTCCTGGAAAATCAGCAAAGCTGGTCCCTCCCCATTATCTTATAAACAAAATGTTAGGGGAATCTCAGTAATGCCTGAAAATACTTGGTACATTGTCTCTCTTAATATGTGGCAGAAATTAATCTCTAAGACGTGGTCTAGTACCTTTTAGGATAATGCGGTTCTATTTCCAAAAATTATTTTCTCATTGAGGTGTTTCCCGACTTATTTTTTTATTCTGTGCTCTGCACTCTGTTTCATGCATATTCTATGTTAAAGGACACTGTGTGAGTTCTTATGCAACCATAGGAAAATCCAGTGGTTAGCTCTGGGATTTGAGGCGTGTTATGAGTAATCGTCCTTCAAGCGATCACGACTCTGTCTCTTCTGCCTCTATTGTTCTTATTCTCACTCTCCCACCTGTCCTGAAAATCAATACATCATCCAGACAAGCTGATTCTTTAAATAGGGATCAGCAGGGGTAGCCATAATTAGGATAGCACCTGGCTTGTAATCCCCCATATCTATGGACGGCCTCATTTGAAAGGGCATATGGGAAAGGGAGGCTCAGGAAACAGAAGCAACGAGGGGGACGATACACCGTATCAGTGCATGAGAAGAGCCTGAGGTCACGGCGTTTCAAATTCTGCACATGGACTAACGGATCAGGCCAACGTCACGCCGTGTGTCAGGAACACCAGCAATGGAACATGAGAAAACTGTTTGACAAAACAACACATGAGGTAACCAAAACAAACTTGGAGGATCACACCAAATTCCGATAAATATTTAAAGCCCCAGAATACCTTGATCTGCGGCATGCCTGAAGCCAAATGATAATAGTGGCTGTTGCTGAGTTTCACTCTCTGCATTCTGGTGTGTAGCCCAGAGAAAACAAATCACTTTTCAATTCCTGCACTGTTATGTAGCACTCATTCAAAAAGCAATAACAAGGAATGCTCCTTCAATGCCTTCCCTTTCTCATCTGAAATCTCATCTCATGTGTACCAGCAAGCTGCTGTATAATGAACACAGCTATACCAAGTTTCTAGTTACTAATTTTGTATCGACTTAGCTTTGCTCAGGTGGTGTGATGCAAAGATGGGGGGCAGAGATACAAGAAGAACAGGGATGGCTATGAAAAAAATTGCTGTAAATTTACATAAAAACATCAAAATTAATACAGCTTTGCATTTATCTCATATATATTGTTCTCAGTGGAATATGTCTTCACCCAAACATCATATTTCTACCCCACCACCTCCTAAAAAAATATATCATTATTATATTTCTATATCAGTTCTCCTAAAGATCAAGTCTGCCATTTAGGCCTGCCAGTGAACCCCCATTATTTTTGTGCAATAAAATGTGCATAAGAATATCAAATGAATAAAATATTTTCTCAGTAAACGCAAAGTTGTAGAGCCATACATGATTCCCATCATGATTCTTATATCTCATCAGACAATGCCCCTCATGCTGCTAATGGTGAGACTGGCAAACATCTTGCCATTTGTACATTTTTAAGACTTGATGATGTAGGCTGCATGGAAGTGGCATCATTTCAAACATTTTGATAGCTTTGTCCAGACTGTCATGGAAAAATAGATACAGCATGTGCTGCATTATGCTCTTTATGTTGACTGAGATGGTTGAAAGTAAAGGTATTATCCTTAAAACAGGGCCCATAAGGAATTGAAGGCTTGCCTAAATGCTACCAGATATGCCACCAAATACACCTGAATACAGGAAATCAAATTTAGCTAATTAATAACTTCCTGGAGGAAGACCCCCTACACCCCCACCTGCTTTGTCACAGCATGGCCAACCCTCCAATATTCACCTTTTGGGTCACCCCCCACACAAAGTCTAGATTCATCACTGCACAAAGATACCCGAACACTCTGTGAACAGTCAGACATCTCACCATCTTTCCTGTACAGCGAGATCTCCACCTTCCGCTCCTCTGAGCCCAACAGAGCTTTGGCCATCTGAGCCACAGCCGGCCTCCCTGTGTGAGGGCCATAGAGGAAGCTGCAGGTGCAAGGCTTCTGCATCACCTCAGCACGGGAGTAGCCGCACATACCACAGAAGGCATCATTGCAGAAGATGATGGCGCAGTTCTCCACCCGAGCATTGGCAATGATGAATTTCCGATCTGTGGAGGAACAAGGGCAGAGTAATATCAGAAAGACAACACCAGACTCCCAAAAACAATAACATGCCACACAGGAGCTGGGATCAGTAACAGCACATAACTGGCCACAGGACTTACCTGTAATTTGTTGTTATTATAATTACTATTGTTGTTGTTGCAGTAATATCAGTAGTAACCTCTAGTGGCAACTTCGCTTAATGGACTTCAGTAATAGACATCCCTTCGACATGCTATTGATCTAAAAAAATCTTTTAAAAAGATCTCTTTACATTGCATTTTTTTTTTTTGCTGAATTTATCTGACTAGATTCATTTTAAAAATAGTTGTATCCTAATGATTACTCTCAAACATTTTATTTTAAAACTAAAGTACAACTTCGTTTCTTTCTTTATAATGTCTATTTGAAATAAATAGCCTACTCACTTTGACCTTCGAATTTTCGGATGATGGTGTCCAGAAAGGTATTCTGAGGCGCAACGTGTCCACGTCGAACAGGCATCCTTTCTCATAAAAAGTAGCCCAACTGTATCCTAACTGTATCCTAACTAGCTAAGCTGCCCATTGGTCAAGGGCCTGTAATAAATTCATTTATTCTGTGTCAGATGTCATACCCTTAGCCTGTTCATCTAACTGATGTTAAAACTACAATCGTCCAAAGCTAAAACGCTAGGAGTGCCGAAAGTCCCAGTTCTCCAAACGGAAGCAAGGTGTAACCCAAACTTGAGAAGAGCGCACAGAGGCGATGCAGTGACCCGTTGTCATTTCAGGCTTCGTGAAGTTGTGCATAAAAACCACTAAACACATTCAAATGCATTGGGTGATGAAGGAGATCCGAAGAAGCACAGAGAGGTCAGAGGCAAACCGTGCGAAGATAGAGCCGCATGGGGCGACGTGAGCTTGATAGAGAAGAGGGCGGCGGGTAAGTGAGTGAGTGAGTGAGAGAGAGAAAAAAAAGAGAGAAAGAGCGAGAGAGACGTAGCCTGTACTCAGTATAATTAAACAGCACCGGTTTGAAACCCCGCTTCACCAGTAGAATTGTTGTTATTACTACATTTAGTTAGTTGTTCAAACTTTAAAATCGTACCTGACTTTTTATATTGTTTTAGAAATGTTCAGAGAGACTCGTTTGGATGTGACTGTCCCGTTTTCTTCCTTGGCCTAGATAATAGAGAAAATCTGCTCTGATTTTCACTTAACGGTGCACGGCCCTTGTGTCAGCAATCAGCCCAACTCTATCACGCTTTACGTGATTAGGTCTACTGACATTTTCGGTTCCTGTTTTGGCCGTTGACATTTGGGGGTAATTCATATTTACAGGAGAGCTTTCCCTTCTTTCCATGTTCCAGCGAACCCAAAATAGCATCTGTTACAAGTTTGCAAGGGCTTGTCATAGACTATGTCGACTGTAGACTGACCTCTCTCTAGGCATGTGTCTTCCTGAACACCTGTCAACTGCATTAACTTCAGCCCTCAAACTTCTTTTGATCGGCTTTCTTCAGAGTAGGTCTCTTGTATTTTGGGACATTTTATTCAAAAAATATATTTTTAAAACTAGGCCCAGCCTATAGAATCCTGTGTAGTTTGGGTGAATTTGACAAGCCTATATAAATATAAGATTGTACGACATGAAAATTAGGAGAAAAGTATTGCCTACATTATAGGCCTATGATAGCAGTATAGCCTACTACAGAAAACTAGCCTATAGTATAATAGAGGTATTATAGAAGTATGG
Organism: Limnothrissa miodon; assembly: GCA_017657215.1. NCBI lineage: Eukaryota > Metazoa > Chordata > Actinopteri > Clupeiformes > Clupeidae > Limnothrissa > Limnothrissa miodon. The sequence goes on along the minus strand of JAGFZM010001373.1, from coordinate 1,092,941 downwards.
TATTATAGCCTAGCTACTGTAAATCGTAGGCCTATACGATTACCTTTTTCGTTAGGTTTGTTTGGAGGAAGCCAGGCAACATACAGGTTTTTCTTGTAGTTATTCTTCATTGGAATATCAGAAATATGATGTCTTTCTCGTGTCCTGGGAGGAAATGTATAAAGACGTATTTGAACAACCCTGTGGATTTCCACGAACCGTCAATCACCATGTTTATACTGGAAATAGCTTGACATCTGCTCTGTAGTGGCAAAGCATACCTGGGATGCTATGGGCCTGTCAACAGCCCGTCGTTTACGATACCTGCCATCTGGTGGCGGTAAAGATTAGTTTAGACTTGACTGATGGTGGTGGTGTGATTTCTGTCTTCTCAACTATTTCCGAATGCTTTTCCTTGAGGACTAAAAAACAGGGTGGTATAGACAGACAGATTACCTGCTCAATGGACACAAGCAGCACAGTTTTGGTGGTTTTCAGCTGCAGTTTGTCTCATCCCAGTATTCCAAAAGTCTTTTGTTCCCTCCCTTCCTGCCCTTCTCCACAGCTGCTGAGAACCTTGCAAGTAGTTTGAGAGTTGAATCTGAAGTCAGAGGTGTCCACAGTGAACAGGGAAGCTCCATGTGGCTCACCAATCCTACTTACAATAGTCTCAAATGTGAGGCCCTTATTCTAACAAACTGGTGTTTGTGTGTGTGTGTTTAAAGTAGTGATATCAAGTCCACTCCCATTTGCAGTAGTTTCTCGCAGTCAGGTTATTGTAGAAATAAAAAAACTTGACTCTAAAAGTACTGCCTCTTGAGAATTCACCCTTTGTAGGAGAGAAGTACTTCTACTTTCATTACTGAAGTACATTTTTAATATAGATAACTTTTTGTATTTAAGTAGTAGTATGAGATCATAGTGGACAACTTTAAAGGCCCACTATGCAACATTTTTCATTTAATTAATCCGTTTCATACTCTTTAGGATGCTAAAATGAGTCATTACACGGCAAACGAACAGTGTAGAATGCACCACCGTGGCCTATAACGGTAGATACAGCACTTGCAATGTTCAGCAGTGCGGACCGCCTCCAACAGAATGCAGTGCAATACAATGCAATACAGCGGTCTTTAGAGGGAGCTCGTGAGAGAGACAAAGAGAATGTAGCTTAGCCCCTCTTTAACTTCTACCAAAGTAATTTGTCATTGGGTAGGCCTTTCTGTACTTTATACAACACTGCATAATGTTAGAAGACAAATGAAGTCCCACTAAAATGAACATTGTGTATATCTGTCATACCATTCAAGACCATAGGGAGGCAGTACTGATGCTGTGTCAGATTATATGGTAGTGCTTGAAAGATAAAGAAATGTCCTCAGAGGTCAACTAATGAGTTGTTCTCAAAGAGGACTTAGTTGTCACACATTTTAAAAAGAATACATTTTTATGACATCCGTGAACTTAATATATAATGTTCTAGAACTTCTTTAGTCCTTGGGAACTTGGGTTAGGGAATTATCCTGTGTGTACTGTACCTACAGTAGATTCAGTCACTGGAAGCCTACATTTTTTTTTTTTTTTTCACATTTTGAAGAAGAAAAGTCAACATCGAACACTTGTTCAAACTGCTCTTTTACCGAATTAACCTAGAACAGCCTTTTCTAATTAATTGCCGAGTTCCCTCTTGTTGTATTAGAATGCTACGAGATTACTTTAAAAATGTACCAAACTGATCCTCATCTAAAGACAAGGAAACATTACATTGTTTATTGAGAATTACCTTTGTCAACTACTTGAAATAAGTCAGTCATTAACCTTTATTGGTAGCAAAAAAAATGACTGTGCATATGACGTAGCAACAATTGCAATTCAAATAAATATAGGTAATTACACATTTAACATTTATATAAAGCCTAATAGTATAGTGGCTGAATTATGTGACTGTTCTATGTCTTGCCTTAAGTTAAGTTCATGTTGGGGGAGGGTTGGAGAATGAATGTCTTCCACACTGCTGCCTTTTGTGCAGATTTGCATTACACTGGTGCTTGTAGGCAGCCCTGTCGGCTCCTCCCCTGTCCTCGCAGGTACAAAGAGGAAGGGATATCAACAAAAAACCAGGAAGCACCCTCACTCCTCTGGGCTTGTTGTAGAACTCTCACACAGACAAAAGTTGCGCAACAACCCTTATGTGGAGAGAGAGGATCACATGGTTTTCAGAACCTACAATTAACAGTAGTGGCATGTATGTCTGTGTGTGAGTGTGTGTGAGTGAGTGTGTGTGTGTGTGTGTGTGTAAGAGAGAGAGAGAGAGAGAGAGAGAGAGAGGGAGGAAGAAAAAAAGAAAGAAAGAGAGAGAGAGCGGGAAGAGTAAGAGTCAGGGAAGACGAAGAACTTTGTCCTGGAGCCGAGGGTGGTGAGTGGGTCACATATGCTGTAGCACATGGTGTGAGTCTGTGAAAATGCCCACCAACTTCACCGTGGTCCCAGTGGAGGACAGCATCGCCTCGGGCCAGGAGGGGCAAGCAGAGGGGGAAGCTGTTCAGGATCTCTCCGACAGACGTAGCTCAGGTGAGGAATGCCATGTTGTGATTCACACCCATAGCTTCAGAAGGCTGGCCCAGGCATGCTGACACACAAGAGACAAATCAGCTATGTTTGTCGTCCCGTGAATAATGTTAAGCTACTGAACATCTAAGGCTGTGGGTATGAATCTGTTTTTCATTTCAGTGCATAAATGATCATTGGGTTAGTGTTAAATGCAAATGTTACTCTTCCGTGAGTGCAACAACAAATCTTTCGCTTATTCTCTCCTTACTTTCTAGACTCTTTTTTATGCTCCCTGTCATGACTTTAATCTATGTCCTTTTCTTCAACAACTACATTCGTCACTTTCTTTGTTTCTGCGTTCCTCTTTTGGTTTGTTTCTGTCCTGTTACCCTTTAACTTCTCGGGAATATATTTCTTGTTTTACACCTTGAACTGAAGAAAAGACAAGAGTTCTATAGGCTATAAACGTTAAATGACTTTGAGGTTGCATCTGTTGTTCTTGCATTAGGTACTAAACAGAAATGAGAAGAAATGTAGCCTGTTCTCAAAGTGTTAATAGCTCTTTATCAGTTTTTTTTAATGAAGGCAGGTCAAATCTCATGGTAAAGTTGAAAACCCTTGGACAAACCCTTGGAGTTTTCTTTGTGAGTGTGCTGTACCTTTATAGCTTAGCACTTGTGTGCGCATGTAGTCTGTATATGTAAAGGTCCCCTACTATACGGGTTTTTTTTTTCCACAATTAGGTCTATGTCAAAATGCTCCGTTCCTGCTTCCGTTTCAGAACAAGCTGTTTCCCATTAGCCTACTACTCCAGTCTCATTCATGGTATACATGAGGAAAATGATTTTACGTCACTAGACCTCACTCACGTTACCTTTGAGTTCAGTTCTCTGTCAAAAATCAGCTACCTTTGATAGATAATTAAATCGCTATAGTGGTGGATATTGCTGTTAAACAAACCATCTGAACAGCATTTGAATGGTTCGAATTCTCGCGTCACTCACTCGAACTACATGGCCATTGTCAAACAGTGCTCTATTAGAGTAGATCCTTTGAGAGCGCTTGTGTGGGTATCAACGTAGCCACGCCCGCTGCAGACATGATAACACTTGACCTACGTCCAAATGGAAAACTTCAAATTACCCGAAATAATTATTCAGTTTCGGTTAGCCTTAGTCGATTTTATGCCATTTAAAAACTGGACGGCTGCATTCCATTGCGGTAGTCGTTGTCGAGCCCACGGATCCGTTTCCGACTTCCACTCTAAACGCGTTCCAGTGCAACTTCTCAGTCGAAGCACTTCAACCTCAAAACTGCTTTTATAGCAATGAAACCTCAAAATGTAAAAACTTTAGCTCAGTCCTAAAATACCTACACAACAAATTCTGAAAATGTTATATTCAGTAGAACAAAATAAAAAAAACAAATCGGACTGCTTTTATAGTCAGGAATAGTGGAGCAGGGTAGCCTACACGTGAAGTAGCGTGTTGGGATGATGTGGAGAAAAGATCTATCGAAGTCAAATCTGTTTGCTTTTCTGAGCTCTACGAAAAGGTCAGATGATGGGGTAATTATCATGTGTATACAAAAAGTTTTTTTTACTTACGAAATAGATAGTGATTTAAGAGGATGATATTATCAATGCCATTTCAAGCGTTTACATCTCAGGAGCATTTTGTTTAAAATATATCCTGTAAATATTTAAAAACAGATGTGCAAAACATTGCAAGGTTAGAACACAGTGGCCGGAAGGGGTCGTTACAGCTGCCTAGGGGCTATAGCACTTTCTTAATCTCCTGTTTCTATTATTGAACATGTAGCCTAGGCCTACAGGATGGCACAGACTCATGACGTAAAAGGAAAGTTGTGAGTAATTTCAGATGGCAAGCATTTCAGGAAAGGGATGTTTGTGCTGTCTTACAGAGAGGCCTTCATTGTTTTTCAGTCATAAAAGGGGACATAAAAAGAGTAAGGAAACAAGCAAATACGAGTTGATTTCTAGGTGCAGAAATATAGATGTCTGTTAGTTCGTATATTGTGTATTGTTCGTTAGAGGTAGGCCTAATAACTGTAATGTGATTGCATATGCCCAAAGCTCATGTAGTGGTCCCTGAAGAAGTGGTATAGGCCTACTCTCGGTTTTCCATTTCATCTTAACTAAAACACAGCTTGTCACGGTTCGGAACGTGTGTGCGTGGCCGGTTCATGGTATGCGCAATGTTGTGCCCGTATGTGACCTCGTGCTCATATATGTATTTTTTTGTTATGCGCGAAATTAAATATCCTAGGCTGAGTTGTGGAGCGTAGGTGTTGCAGGTCACGTCACGTGTAGAAATGTCAAGTGGGAGAGAAATGCAAGGCTGCTCAGGAGTTGGAGGATGCGCATGTGATGCCAGGTAACATAAAAATAGACAGAACTGCGACTATATGCAAGCATTGAGAAACACGCATTCTAGGTACCCTACGCAGCGAGTACCAGCTAATTAGAGGCAGAGGAGGGTGGGTCCTGGCTTCACCATCCTTGAGGAAAAAATGGGCAATCTGGTTCACGAGTAGGCTATTACTGAAAGGTGCGCATCAAGGGGGATTTAGAAGTGGGTAAACGCGATGTTGACTGAAAAATAAGTGGGTATACGCCGTATACCTGCGTATACCATGGACTACACCACTGCGTACAACACCCTACAATAGTTCAAAAATTATTTTTGTCTTGAAAATAAAGCTCACAGGCAAATCTCTAAAGAAAAAAAATCTTAGCAGAGTCTTGGGTTTGAGTTTAGATTTCACAAGCTATGGGTCCAATCGGTTAAAATGGATTGCTAGTGAGCATTATAGATCCAGAGCAGTTGCCTTTTGAACTGAAGTGTGTTCTAACCTGTTAGTCACATGGCCTTGTGTTGTCTAATCAGCATAGTGTGTAGCTCTGGACAGAAGAGAACTGTCTGTTTAGAACAGAATGGAAGGTATTTTTTGTTTCTCTGGATGGTATTAAATCATGTAGCAATAGCTTTTACACTTTTGTAGTTGTCTCATGTGATGTTTCTGGTTATAGTGATTGGGCTATCATGGATACATGATAGTATCCCTCACTCTGCTGTAGAATTTTGCACCTCACCTATTTATCTTGAACACTTGCCATCTTGTTCATGTTATTCTTACACCATGGTTTACAGCCTTGAAGCTTTCTGTCTTCACATATCAGAAGGCATGTCTGAGCATGCTGTGAGATTTAAGGTACCTGGCTGCCTGAAGGGTGATGCTGAAACTGTTGAGCGTAGTGCTAGTCAGAGCCTTAACAGCTGCCCCATCTCTGAGCAGAGCACTGTCACTAGTGGGAGGGGAGGAGAGAGGGAGGGAGACAGGGCTCACACAGAGACTTCTGCTGACATGCACTCCTACTGGAGCGAGAGAGGGGAATGCTGGATTAGGGCAGACTAGCTGCCTGTACTCCTGCTCTGCCTGACCCCCGTCCGGCCCCCACAGTGGTGCCGTGGGATGGAGTACAGAGGCGGTGAGTGACGTGGGGTGGACACCGCTGTCAGACTGACGGAGGCCTCCGTCTCGGAGCAACGCCTGGGCTGAGGGGGGCGAGGGGTCCGTGCTGGTGCCAGACAGGGCGGCACTGGGAAAGGTGTCTCTGGCTAGGGTAGGGCATCCCTGAAAGTCAACTTCTTTTGGGGTTTTGTCAGAACCCGAGAGGGTCCTGTCCCCTCATCTCTGCGACAATGGAGCGCTCTAGAGGCTCTCTCTCAAGCAAATCAGGTGAGGTTTTTGAATTTGGTTGTGGGGTGTTTGCTTTGTAAACACATACACTTGCCAACTTGCCAGATTTACTTCAGATTGACTATGCTGTATTAAAGCAACATGTCACTTTTAGACAGAGGTTTAGCAAAACTTTCTGCTTGTTTAAGAGTGTTCCCTTTGTAATTTGGCCTTATCATCTCCCCTGTTCTCTACTCCTGATAGTCCTGTCTCTCACTCTCTTTCTTTTTCTCTCTCTCTGTCTCACCCTCTCTGTCTCTTTTCTTTCTCCTGCTCACTGCACTCTTACCTTCAGTCTTGCACACAGGTGCACTAGGCTGCTTACTGATCGGCCATTGTGAGGGCTTAAGCAGTTATAAATAGCTCACATTGTCATTTATTACGATAGAGAGTTTAGTACTTCACTCATTAGCAGGTGTTACCTGATTGTATGTGACCAGACAGGACAAAACAAACTTTCAAATAGCACCATCATCTCTATAACAGCATCAAATCTATTCTTGACTGCTTGGCTGCAGTCCAATACCAGAGGAACACTACTAATCTTACTGTAGGTATATTTGAGGACTTGTTTGGCCCACATTAATATCAGTACATACAAAGTTCTCAGTGCATCGGAATTCTACCAATGAAGTGTCGTGTCTAGGTACTAAAATAAAAAAATTCTTCCCATGGGCAGCGCCTTTAGTAAGAGCATTCTAAGCCAACTGGGAGCATCGGCTAACAGTGCTGCATTTTGGAAAGCTGGGGACAGAGGTGGGATGTTTGAGAAAAGTTGTGCTCATTATCATGTTCAATACACCCCAAGTCCATTTTATACTGAGTTCTTCTTGAAGTCTAAAAGGGTTTAGGGTTCAGGGTTATATAGGACACTCAGCCTGTTGTCTGAAAATGAACAGTAATAACAAAAAACATGTTACGTCAAAGAAAATAACTGCTATTTGTGTTTGTGACAGGAGCTGAGACCCCCAGAGAGAACAGCCCTTTCATCAACTGTTCTGACTCTGATAGACACAGTTACTATGATGGAAAGAACATGGCACTTTTCGAGGTGGGTTATTCTATTATAATCCAACACATAAAATAAAGTATGCAGTTAGTAAGCTGTATAATCTTCGATCTTAAACTGTGCCATATTGATTCTTAAACTGACATGTTGTACTTCAATACAAAGTGTAAAATATCTGTTGTTTGCCTTGAGGTTCATCCGTAAATCATGTTCCAGACAATGTATGTACTAAACTTTCTCTTTCCAAAATGACAGGAGGAGATGGACAGTACACCAATGGTGTCCTCTCTCCTCAACAAATTGGCCAACTACACCAACCTCACCCAGGGAGTGGTTGAGCACGAGGAACATGAGAATGAAGATGGAAGCAAAAAGGTCACCATCAAGGTGAGTTGAGTCCAGATATCCTCAAAGAAAAACTCCTGTCTTGATTAATGCATATCTTAACAGCTATCATCTATGAGTAAGGGGGAACCTTCCTATTTAATCTTTCTATTCCGAGACAGATTATCCTCTGTACTTTGTTGGGACTAATCGGCTCATAGGGCTGTGTGAAATGTAAACAATTGAGAAATGATAAATCATAGCACATTTAGGTAGTGACAGAGGAGCTTTGTTTTAATTTAGTCAATTGCGGTGCTTAAGGCAGAGGCTGTGGTTGAATGTTGCAAGCGTGTTACCCCCGGGGGTGAAGTAAGCATGCCTTTCATTAGACTAAAAGGGACCATCGTAGTTATTAACAGGTTATCTGCTTGGACTGAGGTAAAAAGTAATTGCATTGGCACTCAATGTGGCCACCTGAATGACAGAGCTTGCTTTGGGACACTCCAAATGAGTAGTAGGCTTTTTGTATTTCTCACGCATCTTTAATGGTCCATATGTCTCTCAGTAAAGGGGCTTTGGCAATTAAAGTGTCTTTGCTTCAGATGCTCGTCAGATATTTGTCAGACGTCACCAAGTATTGTCAGTAGGAAAAAGAACAAAAAACTGTTATACAATTTTACTATTTTACAATTACAAGTTACTTACTTTCAGTTTTATTTTGTTATACCCTATTCACTTAAGATCAGGTAATATATTATTTGGTCAATGTTGCATCAGATGGTCTATGTATGCAACATACAGAAAGCATTCAGAGACCTTGAACAACATTTGATTGCTTAACACCGAACACCGAACTCCTCCTTTAAGACAAGTTAGTCAGTGCCATTAGGTCAGATGCAGGGTCTTAAGGAAGCAGGGTTGATCCTGATGGGTCCGCTGTGAAGTTTGCCGTCAACTCAGAGAAGCTGGTGACATTGTTGCGGCAAAGGTGGAGAGAAGAAGCAAATGAGTTGGGTCAGTGTGAGTGATTCACACTTCAGTTATCATGTGCGCTGTAGATGCACATACTGGATGTACTAGAAGTTTCTATATAAGAGAGAGAGAGAGAGAGAGAGAGAGAGAATTGTATGGCATGTCACATGAGAGATTTTGTGGTGGAGTATAACAGCACAACTAAGGTGTGGTATATGTCAACATAACAGTACTAACAGGGTGGTCAGTGGCAGTAGGCAGCAGGAGCAGTCCTTTCTAATTAGACCCACGAGAAAAGATGGTTTACCGTGCACCATTCCTATCTATGAGGGGTAGTACATAGGAAGCTTATCCTCTTGTTATTCCAGGAAAGAAACAAAAAAGATTTTCCTTCTATTTTTTATATTCTCTGGATTACGAGGAGACCAGCACTCTGGAATGTTGTGTTTATAAGTTGCACATGTGGCCAGAGCTGTTTCAGAGTTGAAATTATTTCTGAGTCTCGTGAAGAGGTCAACACAGAATCGTTTTTTAACACACACCAAAAGTCATGTGAGGACGAAAAAAAATGTGATTATGAGAAGGATGATTGAATCTTCTCTGGGGCCAGTGTTTATTTTCCACTCGGCTACTCCTGTGGCCTGTGGCCTGTGTTGTAAAAAAACTAGTAAAATACCATTTAAATCTGCATGGAGCGATGCCGAAAAGAATCAGGAATGGCACCCCTCTCTCTCTCTCTCTTTCTTTCTCTCTCTCTTTCTCTCTCTCTCTCTAATAAGTATATATGTAATTTAGTGGCTCAGTATTATTATTATTATTCATATTATACTTCAGATGCAATGCAACAGCAGTATTTTTTAGTATTTTTTTAGGTTATATTAGTAGAACAGGAGACCAAGTTAGACTATGGTCGGAAAAATCAGTGGTACGTTAGCACAGATAGACGCTGACACGGGACAGTAGAAGCACTAAAACAACTAAAGAACATAATAGTCTACCTTATCTCTAATGACAGGAACAGAATTAATTAAACATATCATGTCATATGTAAGACAGTTTAGTAAGGCATTGCTGAAACATTAAGTCATAACCTGCTATACTTATAATAAGGCATGTTGATTTAAAAATCTCATTCCATCGTATTTTCATTAATTTGGTCGTGGTCTCTTATCTAAAATAATGTCATGAGAGTTGGTTTCGACAAAAAATATGCTGTGGTTGTCTTGTTTCAAGCTATTTTAGTTAGGTGAAAACGAGAGCAGGGATAGCTCGAGAGGATTCTTATGAATATTAATGATATGCAAATGTATCGCCTCTGATTGGCTAACAACACTGTGACTCTCCATCTAGTGGGTCTGTCTGCAGGCAGCCTAACGTTTCTTGAGGGCGGGTTAACTGCATAGCTAATGTTCAAATTGACGTACATTTGTACAGCTTTTCCGATTCGCTCGTTTTTCCCGGCAGTTTTCTATCACAGGCGAATACAGACTACAGGGGTAGGAGAGCATTTTGAAGTTGAGCATAGAAGTACAACTTGGGCTGACCTATGGTAATGTAAAAACATCAAGTCTTAAACGGTTTAAAGACCCAGTTAATAAATCCGTTTCATACTGTTTAGGATGCTAACATGAGTCATTACACTGCAAACGAACGGTGTAGAATGCGCCACTATGGCCTACAACGGTAGATACAGTATTTGCAATGTTCAACAGCAGCGGCCCGCCTCCAATAGAATGCAGTGCAATACAAAGCAATACAGCGGTCTTTAGAGGGAGCTCGTGAGAGAAAAAAAACAGAACGTTGCTTAGCCCTTCTTTAAATTCTCTCCGCTTGAACCCTCTCTGATTCAACTGATGAAACACCTGTCCAGTACTGGCAGTTGCTGATGGCTACTCAAAGCTCCTGAGTTGAGCTCCCATGTCTGTTCCTCTCCCTCACAACGTATATCTCTTTGCAGTACTAAACTCTACTTATTCTCTACTTTTCATGAACTTAAACTCAAACTTAAGCAATTTCATTATCAGTAGTTATCAGAACACCACAGCGCAGTGCACAGTAGTTCAATTGGCTCAGGCGCCATACGATGAATCCGATGAATTCTGTCATTTTCTTCACTTCACTGTCTGTACTGGATGAGGCTGAGGACACAATTTTTGGAGGCCTTAGTTTTGGTGATGCTGGTCAGTGATGTCACTGACCTTTTTTCACAATCTGTGGTCTACATCGTTTTGTAAGTCGCTTTGGATAAAAGCGTCTGCTAAATGCATAAATGTAAATGTAAATGTAAATGTCTATTCAGTTAATAATCAGGAAATTACAGTACCTTTTCCTGTTCCTAAATAATTGGCATAAATCTCCAGTATTTCTTATATCTGAATATACAGTGCAAGATATAAAGCTATGGTATTTTCAGCACTGCTTGAAATACAAAATAGCTTTCTATAGCTTTTGCACAGTTACCGTTTTTAATTTTTTAATTTATTTTTTTTCATTACCTTATCCTTCTACCCCCTACTCCCCATCTTTTCTCTGGCTTTCTCTGTACCATTTCCACAGGGTCCTCAGATGGGCACCTTTATTGGGGTCTACCTGCCCTGTGTCCAGAACATTCTGGGCGTCATTCTCTTCCTGCGCCTAACCTGGATAGTGGGCACGGCTGGCATCATGGGCTCCTTAGCCATTGTCTTCATGTGCTGTTCTTGTGTGAGTAGAAAAAAACTTCCACCATTCATTTTAGTAGAGAAATCTAATTATACTAATTAGTACTACTGTCTAAATTCTCTAAATATCCATTGTGACTGTATTATAGTATTAACACGCAACTAAAAATGTTTTCTATTACTTTTTCTTCAGACTATGCTAACTGCAATATCCATGAGTGCCATTGCAACTAATGGTGTTGTTCCTGGTATGCTGTCACCCCTTTCTTGAGTAGTAAAATGTTATAGTGCTTGCATTGAAACATCATTACATGATACAGTTTCTGCTTGATATGGTAGGATTCTTCTGCTTGCTTATATTGTAGCTGGTGGCGCATACTACATGATCTCCCGGTCCCTTGGCCCTGAGTTTGGGGGAGCTGTAGGGCTGTGTTTCTACCTGGGCACCACCTTTGCCGGCTCCCTTTACATCCTCGGCACCATCGAGATCCTCTTGGTGAGGGCAAAACCTGTTATTGCAATGTCTCTAGATTGTCTTTGATAACACACCAGCGTTTCTGTGTGAGCAAACAGTGCAGATGGAAGTCTGTTTAGTATTTGTTCCTTATGCCTCTGGACATACTTTGACATTCCATCTCGCCTTGCCACTTTTTCTTCTCAGACGTACATTGTGCCAAATGCGGCGGTGTTTGTGTCGGAGGAGCCGGAAGGGCAGCAGATGGCCATGCTGAATAACATGCGTGTCTATGGGACCTGCTGCGTGGCCCTCATGGCCCTGGTGGTGTTTGTGGGAGTCAAGTATGTCAACAAGCTGGCCCTGGTCTTCCTGTCCTGTGTGGTGCTCTCCATCATGGCCATCTATGCAGGTGTCATCAAGACCGTCATCGAGCCCCCTGACTTCCCGTGAGTCGGACATCGCCTTCTGCAGAGTGTCTTTGTTGGGAGGGCGTAGCCACACCACAGGGAGGAAGTGTCATTTGGCAGTGAATTTTAATAGCTGTAGCTGCCCAACTGACTCATATACAAGGCCTCGCGTTGTCTCACTGCGGTTTGTTGATATGTGTCTTTGTCCCTTTGTAGAATCTGTCTACTGGGAAACCGATCTTTACAGAATCGTGATTTTGACTTGTGTCAGAAACTCGAGGTGGTCAACAACGTGACGAGGACCACCCAACTGTGGGCGCTTTTCTGTGAGAACTCCACCCTGGAAGCCGTCTGTGACGACTATTTCACCCTCAACAACGTGACTGAGATCCAAGGCATCCCAGGGCTCCTCAGTGGGGTCATCTCAGGTATTTCGTCAAGCAGGTTTTATCAGTGACTGCGTTCGAGCACACTGAGCTACAGCTGGCCTATCAGGGAGAGTCATTCTTTTGTTTTGATATGTTTAACTTCTCCAAAAAGATGTTGACATTCTTTTCCATTCCACTGTGTATCCCTCTGCTGTTTCATGTCCCATGAGGTACGAGAAGACATCCTGTAAGTGTAGAGAAGTTATCAGGTTATCCCTCTTTCTCAACAGACAACATGTGGGGGGACTATGGTCCCAAAGGGATGCTGGTGGAGAAGAAGCAGCCGTCCGTTCCAGCGCAGGACAAATTTGAGGACAAATACGAGGGGCCCGCGAGGCCTTATGTGTTTAATGACATCGCCACCAGCTTCATGCTGCTGGTGGGCATCTACTTCCCCTCAGTAACAGGTGAGGGGTGCACATGCCAGACACACAGACGTCCTGAGCTGTGGATTTGCATCTAGTGTCTCTGAGTGAAATATTACTCAAGACATATTAAATCAGACTGTTGACAGTGGTATTGTATTCAATTAAATTAAATTCAATTTTATTTATATAGCGCATTTTCTACAAAAGGCATGTCACAAAGCGCTTAACACAAGATGCCCAATGAGCATCAGGGGCAAGGAAAAACTCCCTAGCAGTGAATTGTATTGAATTGTATGTTGTTGGCAGGGTTACTCTGTGAGAATGGCTAAATGGATGTGTGTGATGTACTGTATGTTGCAGGGATCATGGCAGGGTCATACAGGTCCGGAGACCTCAGAGACGCTCAGCGCTCCATTCCTTTTGGCACCATCATGGCCATCGCCACTACATCATTCATTTGTATCCTTTCAGAGGAAGTTTGTACCCGCTCTCTCTCTCTCTCTCTCTCAATCTTTTTTCTTTATCTTTCTTCCTTCCTTCCTCTCCCTCTCTTTCTCTCTCTCTCTCTCTTCCTCCTCACTTTTATTTATTTGATAATGTTAAGCCATGATGCATTAAACAATTTTTCTATAATAAACTGCAGACATTTCCTGTGTTGTGCTATTTGGAGCCTGTATTGAAGGCGTAGTTCTCAGAGACAAGTAAGTTATTGTCTTCCTTGTTAATAGGTTAAAAAACATAATGAAACCAACTGGTTCATTTAAGAGAAAGACATAACGGTGTGCTCACACCAGACAGATTTCAGAGAACTAACCACAATACAGACAGCTGATGCAGCCAATGGCTCTGTTGGCAATTGGAACATGCTGAATCGTCCCCAAATGAGATGATAAAGGTTTGCAGCACCTAGCACTCATATTTGGGCCCCAAACAGTCAACAGGCTCGACACTATCAGACATCCGACTTTCGCCCAGGGTGTGCACTCTAAGACATTACACCCGTTCATCATCCCTTGATAATGTCTTTGGCCATCATGGTTTCAGTCTGCTGACAGGCAGATTTATATCAGCTGGAGATTCACCTCCATCTCAGCTCGATGTTAAGAGGTGATAGGAAACACAGGAGGAGTTTAACCCTGTCTCTCACTGCCAGAATTACACTAGGTTGTATTGATTCTGATATCCTTATGATCCCCCTCAGTTGATACTGAATCGAGTGTTTGCAAAATGACTCATTGTTTCAGAGTGGCCCCTTTTTTGACCTTCCTGAATTCTGTCTTCACTAACACTTCACTATCACCTCTGAACACTTAAGGCTGAGTTATACTTCTGTGTCAATCTGGCGGCAACACTGTTCCCGTCGCTGTGGTTTCTTCTGCGTCATTGAACTCAACACGTGACAAGGGGCGTTGAGTTGCAAAATCTTCCATGGAATGTTTGCTTGTCCATGGAGTGTTGTTATAGCAGATGCGGTACAGTGATAATTAAAGCCATGTGGATAATTAAAGCCATCGCTAGGAAAAAATGCAGTAGCAGCACTGCACTGGTAAGTTATATAGAACAAAATACAAATGCAAAATACAATAAAAACGATAAAACTTGTTTTCACAAACTGATTAGCTTGCTAACTAGCTCATCTTTAACAAATTAAGGAGATATTCATCTTAAATCCAAAATTAGACTCCAAAATCAGATCCAAAGTTAGACACGTCTCCCGATGTAAAGTGGACCAATCACAGCGTTCACATAGTTTGTGTTGTCTGTGTTGTCTGTCTGGCTTATCTAATGGTCGAATATTTTACAGCAAACACCGGTTTGATAAATACTGTATGAAAGTTTATATTCTGTATGTCTTTTGGTTGTGAAATTGGAACATTTGCAGATGTGTCCCATTGTTATCATTATGTATTTCTTTTCTGTTTACTCAGATTTGGAGACTCGGTCAAAAGGAATCTTGTGATTGGCACTCTGTCCTGGCCATCTCCATGGGTCATTGTGATTGGCTCGTTCTTTTCCTGCTGTGGGGCGGGACTTCAAAGCCTCACTGGAGCACCACGCCTGCTGCAGGCCATCGCACGAGATGGCATTGTACCGTTCCTCCAGGTGTGGGCATACACAGGCACACACACACACACACACACACACTCTGGTGCATGACACAGTGTGCACTTTTCATGTCATTTTCAATTTTGAGATTGTCCAGAAGTGTTACATTAAATTAAAATGCCCTGGGGTGTCCTTACCGTGTCCCTACTGTGATGGCTTAAATGATGCATTGTCTTTGTACTGGGACTGAGACTTACTGGGGTCTGTGCAGGTGTTTGGCCATGGGAAGACCAATGGGGAGCCCACCTGGGCCCTGCTGCTGACCGCTGGCATCTGTGAGATTGGGATTCTCATTGCCTCCCTAGATTTGGTGGCTCCAATCCTGTCGATGTGAGTTCACATGCAATGCACGTGTGTGTGCACACGCACACACACACACACACACACGTAGGCAGGCAGTAATTATTAAATGTGTATTTATATTGTAACAGAAGCATGTAAGTTCCTGCCAATGTTTCCTGTCATTTATCATTAGGTTTTTCTTGATGTGCTACCTGTTTGTCAACTTGGCCTGCGCTGTCCAGACTTTATTGCGTACACCAAACTGGAGGCCCAGGTTCAAATTCTACCATTGGTGAGTCACATCCATCGCCATGGTCTAGTAAATCACATCACACCCTCATCTTTAGTGTGATCTAAGCCTCTGTTGTTTTGTTCTCACAGGTCTCTGTCATTTTTGGGAATGAGCCTTTGTCTGTCCCTGATGTTCATCTCTTCCTGGTACTATGCCCTGGTTGCAATTTTGATAGCCGGATGTATCTATAAGTACATAGAGTACAGAGGGTACGATCACATTTTTCTTCACTAAACACATCTGTGCTGTTTGTTAAATAAACCGCAAGAAATAGTTCTTGAAAGTGTGCTAGTTTTTCCTTTGATTCAAATACTTCTTCCCTTCGCATTCAATTGTTTGTGTTTCAGTTGCCATGTAGTTTGTTTGTTTTTCATTTAGATGTAAGATAACACAACAATTGATTGATCTATCTTGAAGTGTTTTTTGAAGTATTTTTTGAAGTTGAAGTATTTTGCACTTCTTTGTGGCCTGATGTGTGACTGTGTTCCATTCTCAGGGCAGAGAAAGAGTGGGGTGATGGGATACGCGGACTGTCGCTCAACGCTGCCCACTATGCTCTCGTTAAACTGGAGGATGCACCACCCCACACCAAGAACTGGAGGTAATCGAGAACATTCTCTAAATGATAGGCAGACCAACAGGACAAGACATGATATTTTTAGCACACTCAGGTAGAGATGGTTTCTTTGTCCTTGGCCTCTGTTCTGGCCTGTGCTCACTACCACCCCACCCCCTTCCCTCCCCTCCCTTCACCCCAGGCCGCAGATACTTGTGCTGCTCAAGCTGGACACAGACCTGGCAGTCAAACACCCACGCCTCCTCTCCTTCACCAGCCAGCTCAAAGCAGGCAAGGGCCTGACCATCGTCAGCTCGGTGCTGGAGGGCACCTACATGGCCCGAGGTGCCGACGCCAAGCGCTCCGAACAGGTAAAGGCCATCACCACTCCCCCGACACAGACACAGACAAAGAGTGTGGGGGGGCACTTGTACCAGCCAGAGTACAGAAAGATGAGTATTATAGTGTAGATAGTAATTATAGAGCCTGTAGACACTCTTAGCCAGTCTGTAATAGGGAATTGCATTGTGTTCTTTTTGCACTCGGAACTTGGCAGCAGCTTGTTGATTTTTCACCTAACTTGTGCTTGCGTTTCATAAATACTCTGGTGAAGTAAGGTGTGGCGTGCCCTCGTCAAACAACTTTTGCTTCCTTGATCTCAACATTTCACTCAGCGCATTAAGTTTAATTGGTTCATCTGCCTGGCGGCGCAGATCAATGTCTCATGCCTTGCGATAATTAAAGCCCACTGAGGTCAGATGCCAGGCAAGGGCATTCACACACGGCCTCACACACACAAACATACACACACACACACACACACACACACACAGAGCATTATTAAGTTTCCAGTGCAGCTATAGTGACACAACTTATTTTGCTGAATGTTCTCATGAGGTCATGTTAGGTTATGCTTTGCAAGATGACTTGCTAACCCTAAGTCCACAGCCTTTCAGTGGACTGGATGGTGTATTTGTACTGTCTAATATTATCAGGAGCTTTAGGCCTACCATACTCTTTGTCAGAATAAACTTTTCCGTAGCCTCCATGATTTATCTATTTGTCTTGCTGGAGTGTAACACAGTAGTAGGGCCTCTTATCTCTTATATGTTTACCTTTTGTTGATTGCAGAAACATGTGCATTCTGCTATTTTGATGCAATAGCAGCATCCAGAGACACATTGGTCTCTATTGATGTAGATTGGAGGTGTTCCCAGGGCAAAAAATGACCCTTGTACCTGTCAACCAAATTATTTTGAAACATCAATTAAATACCTAGATAAATGGCTGAAGAAAAATGTTAATTAAAGAGGCCATAGCCTTTTTAGATATGCCTAAATACCTTTGTTAATTTGGAGTAGTACTCAAGTTACTTAAATACTTACTTTAACACAAAAGTAAACACTATCCTCCATTTGTTAGCAATGTAGTTCACAAAGAAGCAAAATAAGTCGCAATAAATAGCTTATCCTATGAAAGATTTCGATGCGCAGCCTACTCAACGACCTTTAATCCTATTGCTTCAAACAATATTGTGTCTATGTATATAATAATAATTACATGAGCACTGCAGTGATTAAAAGGATCAAATGATAAAGATTAAAGTAATTTGCTGACAAAACGGCAATCAACAGTGTTCCTTTACTTAATCTTAATTATTTTCTTAATTGTGAGCTGTAGCCCAGACACAACTAATTAAAACTGATTAAAACTGGTTAAAACTCAACTACATGGACATAACAAAAAATCCATTTGTGATATTTTTCATTATAACCTAGTTTGTTGTTTTGCATTAATGAGCACTGTGGAGCAGTCCTGTTGATGGCCGACGGGAGTAAGGTGTGCACTCATTGTGTACAACCTTCCAAATGAGGGACGTTCAAAGTAACAAAAATCTCCTGCTGACACTGCAGTTATTGAGCTGACATGCCTGTGATGGTGATGCCAGTATGCCTTCACATCATAGGACCCTATGTTCAGAAATGAGAATAAACTGGTCTGGCAGGTTATTATGTTGACTCCACAGTTGGCCTGGACATAGCTTACATGTGAAATGGTTTAAACAAGTTTCCCATAATCAGCAGGGGCTTATCTATCTATTCATCTATCTGACTGACTATCTATCTATCTATCTACTATTATCTATCTATCTATCTATCTATCTATCTAATCATGCCGCAACCTGTAATCTGTTCTACTGTTAGAGTGTAAGGTCCACCATGACGTCTGAGCGAACCAAAGGCTTCTGTCACGTGGTGGTGTCCTCTAATCTGCGGGATGGCTTCTCCCACCTCATCCAGACGGCCGGGCTGGGAGGCATGAAGCACAACACGGTGCTCATGGCATGGCCCGCCAACTGGAAGCAGGCAGAAAACTCCCTCTGCTGCCGAAACTTTATTGGTGAGAGGCCACTATACTAAGGCTCCATGTTATTGTAGAGGATGTATGATATTATATCTAACATTATTGAATTTATTTACAAAGATCTTGTAAGTTGTGGTTGATGTATCAATATGATGTGTGATGTACAGAATCTGTAGTTCTTTCCATGTTGAGTAGTTGTCAGTTAAACAACAGCTGTGTGATTTCTTGTTGCTAAATGAAACACTGATTTAATTTAGACACCTAATACTTACTGCCATCACTGTCCCCACCAAGTGGGACAGATCATCTTGTAAAAAAAGCAAACATTTGTAAAGCACAAAAACCTTATGTTTGTGTAGTGAAATGGATTCTGACCACTGACGCCTCTTTCCATAGAGATTGTACGTGAGACCACAGCAGCGCACCAATGCCTTCTGGTGGCCAAGAACATCGACCACTTCCCTGCCAACAACCAGCTCTCAGACAGGGGCACTATTGATGTGTGGTGGATTGTCCATGACGGAGGCCTGCTCATGCTCCTGCCCTTCCTACTCCGGCAACATAAAGTATGAGCCAACTCACCTTTGTAGGCCTCCCCCTTTCTGTCATTCATTAACTACGCAACTCTGGTCCTCAAATGATTGTCCCGGCAATCCAGACTCTTTTCATGTGCTGTTCCATGCTGGTGGAATGACCTATCAAGCACAACCAGGACAGGGATGTCCCTGTATGTCTTAAAGACGAGCTTGAAGACTCAACTATTTAGTGAACATCTCCTGATTTTTTTCATTGCAATGCACTTATGCCCTTTTATCCCTCTAGCTGGATTTACTTTAATGCTTCTTCTGAGCAGCTTCATCCTTGTTTGTAGTTTCATAGTCTATTTGTCACTCTTACAAATTTTCACCATTTATCATTCAGATTTTCTCACTGTTACATGGAAATTTGGTCACATGTATGTTACTGGTAGTAAGAAATGCTTTAAAATGTAGTCTGTCACTTCAATTAAATTGCATTTTGTTCTTGTTCAATTGCATGTGTTATTTAATGTCATTATAACATCCACTTTTTAATAAAATCCTGTATGTAACCACCTCATACATTTGTTTGTATTTCAGGTCTGGAGAAAGTGTAAAATGCGCATCTTCACAGTGGCACAGTTGGACGACAATAGCATCCAGATGAAAAAGGACTTGCAGCGGTTCATGTACCATTTACGTCTAGACGCTGAGGTGGAAGTGGTTGAGATGGTAAGTCTCCCAAAGTGACATGATATGGCCCAGGTTGGGTGGGAAGACATGAAGTATCCTGTCTGCCAGTTGCCTTAAACAAATGTAATACTGTATGACAAAACTGCAATTGTTAAACATGAGATGATTTAGACATCTGGTGTACTGCCTCTCTTTCTGTTTTTTTTTTTCTCCTGTGAAGCACGAAAGAGACATATCTGCCTTCACCTATGAGAAGACCTTAGTTATGGAGCAGCGCTCCCAGATGCTGAAGCAAATGCAACTCTCGAAGACAGAGCGGGAAAGAGAGGTAGCATGACTAAATACCTGCAAACACTTAACAAACCTATGGGTGCTTGTCTGCTTGTCTGAGACAACCATTTTACTAACCTTTTAGGCTTTTAGAAGAAAAGCATTCTTTCCCTGTTTTACGAGTATTTTATAGTGGTGTAAAGTTCAGGCTCATAAGATGTTTGCTCTAACTTAAAAAATAACTCATTAACCTATTGAAGCAGCTAGTTTTTATTACCTTTAGCACGAGACAAAACACATAAGTGTGCAGTTGAATACTTAAACACTCAGCCCATATATCTATAATATCACTCAGACCTTGGTACCTCATTCTGCTATAGTGTCGTGTCATTTATTGGTGCTTACCTTTCACCCCGCTGCCGCCTCTGTGTGGGGATTGAATGTTTTTGACGGCTCTTCAGATTCAGAGCATTACCGACACATCACGCAGCTCCATCAAGAGGAAGAAGCCACCCACAGAAAGCCCCTCCACAAACACCTTGCAGGTTCCAGCCACCGCGCTCCCTGTTGACAATAAGGTAGTTCTGTGGTGTTGTCTGGACACTGCGAAGTGGCCACTACCCAGCCCTGCTCAGAACAATCTCCATCCTTCATTTTCTGCAAAGCCTTCTGTATCCATCCACTTATCCCTTTATCTATCCATATCCATCCATCCTTCCATCCATCCATCCATCCTTCCATCCATCCATCCATTTGTCTACCTCAGAATCTCTCCGCTCCGCCTCCTCCAGTATCCATCAAATGAAGATTAGACCTTTTGGCTTTGCTTAGTCACTCCATGTATGCAAACAGCTGCATACTTATGCAATGTATAGACCTGATAGATAGTAACTAATGTAGAGTTAGTGTGGGACGTTAAGTAATTGGTTCCAGGCTTATTTGGAAACTCAGTATGTGTTTCTGGGATGTAGAGCAACAGTAAGTTACATCCAGTCCCTGAGGCAGAGGTTTGGTCTGCACTTGGATTGTCCTACTACTCTGTAGATTATAAATTATAGCACTGCATTAGTGGGAACTTTCTATGTGTTATGACCCTCTTTATAGCCACTACAGTATAAGCCAATGAAGTCATATATTAAGTAGGCCTATTGACTATTAGTTACCCCTGAAAACTTCCCCAACTCATTATATACAGTATGACTAACATTTTGTACTTTGAACATACATAATAATTTGCCATTATGAACTAGCCATAATATGCAATTATTTGCATACATTTAGGGCATGAGCTAGTGGCGCTTACAGTGCCTCTCTCCAACCAGACAAACGTTTTGTGAAAAGTCTGACTATGCTAAGAAAGAAAATGAATGTGGACATAAACAGTTTTGGTTGGCGCTTCTTATTTAAATCTTACGGGTAGACGGGTAACCCCTCACAGTATCACAGGCCAAAATCTAGACAATAAATGCAAATTTAAGTGTATGTTGCCACATTTACATATTATATATACATTTCAGAACACTTACTACTGTGCATTTCAGAACACTTTCTACAGTGTACAGCACAAAACATGTTGCCTTAATATAAATGATCAGCTGAGAAAGTTTTGTGATAATATCTATTAGTCATTTTTTTACCACATTAACTTGTTATAAAACAATCCTCCATTGGCCTATAACAAACAGTGGCATAAACAGGGTGATAAAACAAAAGAATTCAGGGGTCTGCACAGGTTATTGCACAGGTTATTTATGCCTGTGCAGGAGTGAGGATAAAGTTACTCCTTTATCTTACTCCATTCTACTGCCTGGCAGACTATAGTTGTTCAATATGAAAGTGTGAACTTACTAATGCAATTAGATATATTTATATATAGTATATGAAACCTATACATCAAGAATATAAAACATTTCCTTCATAGGCTATACATGCATCTACCAGTGGTGGTGAGTGAAGTTCCTGAAAAGGGGTTTTGCAAGCTTTGAAAAGTGCTATACAGGCTTAATGCAATAAATTCTTGTGATGAGTCCAATGGACAGGTTTCACTTCAATCCTACTCTACTATGGTTTGCTGAGTATGGCACTATATCTCACTGCTTTTTTTCACAGGCCCAGCTGATTCACGACCGGAACACAAAAGCGCACGCTTCCCTAAATGACAAAGCTACCACCAGTCCTGACCGAGTGCACATGACCTGGACCAAGGAGAAGCTGGTGGCAGAGAGGAACCGCAACCGCGAAGCCAACATGGCTGTGCGCGACATGTTCAACATGAGACCGTAAGTGCCCCCTCTAGTGTACGAGTCTTTAATAGCAGTAGTCCATAGTAGATCTTGTCTTTGCACTTACAAATGCTTGGCCACACCTCAGTTGTGACACATTTCACTGTAACCCATTAACAGATCAGTGTGTCTTTATATTAACTAATGAGTATCTAAGTCTCCATGTGTTCTTTTTTCCCCCTTTAGAGAATGGGAGAATCTGTAAGTCAAGTTTCCATTTGTACTTGCATGTTGGGAAGGTTTGGGGCTATGACTGGCTGTGCTACTAGTTGCCAATTATTTGTCGCATGATCTTTACATACAAGACTTTTTTTGCATGCTTGGCATAACCAGAGACTGAGCTTTAGAGGCATGGAATGTATGTGTGTGCAGAAACTGGTGTGTAGTTGTCCTAGTTATTTTATATATATATAACCTTTTTTCATATAATTATTTATTACTAGTAATCATTACTTCATCAATTATTTATTACTAGTAATCATTACTTCAGTATAGTTAGTTAGTTGAAGAATGATAGATTGCAGCAGACATATCAACTCTGCAATGTCTGTTTAAGGAGCTGATTTGTTTGTTCCAGCTGCCGTTAAACGCTGTGGCTGGCAGCTGAAGTCTTCCTGCTTAGCCGCAGAATCCATGTCCTCTCACAGTTGTTCACAGAGCGTCTGTATTCACCTGCGCCAGAGTAATGCCAAAATATTTCACCAGCACTTTTCTTGCTGTGGGCACCACCTCTGTGTCTCTTAGGAACCAGTCTAATGTCCGCAGAATGCACACGGCAGTCCGACTGAATGGCGCCTTGGTCAGCAAGTCTCAAGGGTCCCAGCTGGTACTATTAAACATGCCAGGACCACCGAAGAACAGAGGCGGTGAAGAGAACTGTATCCTTCTATTTTTGTCCATGAAACTAATATTCCCAATCAGTCACCTGTGTGGAACAATTTTTTTCAGTAAAGGAGGTGTGGGAAAAAATAGGTATATTTGTACTGCAAACTTTGCCATTATATTATTATATACAATTCAGATTAAATATGATGTCAGTTATCTCATAACATTTCTTCTGAAGTCCACAAGATGGCATACGACCTGTTCCACTCAGTGGAAATAGTTGTGACAAAGACACTCAGAGTCTGGAACAAATTTGCTGCTCCAAGATATACACAGACAATACTAGTATAATCAATGGTATATACTGTAGAATCAAATTTTTTTTTTTTTCAGGATGTTTTAGGTATTAATATATCTTTCTTTTCATGTATTAGCTGAACCTGTCAAGTGTAACAGATGCAACCTGGTTTATCTGTGCAGTGGAGAGTTAGTAAACCTCTATCCCCTGATCTCAAGAGCCTGCTAGAAGGTTGACCTGCAGTCTGGGCTTTTCAGTCAATGCTGCAGAGGCCCAGAGGTTGCTGTTCTGGATCATTTCACAGCCTAGACATCCTTGACCCTCCTCTTTCAGACATGGAGTTCCTGGAGGTTCTGATGGAGGGGCTGGACCGGGTGTTGCTGGTGCGTGGAGGGGGCAGGGAGGTCATCACCATCTACTCCTAGCCCCTGGACAGGACGACAAGTGGGTGGGGGTTTTATGGGGGGTGGTGGCCACCCCACATGGGTCCCTACTCTCCACTTACGATAAGGAACAGCCTCTGCCAAAGCAGGGGCAGGCAGGGTGGATAGGAAGGGAGGAGTAGAAGGCACAGGTGAGGGAAGGAGGGAGGATGGAATGAAGTCTCCCAGCACTGGAGGGTCCCGCTTTCCCCAGATGACCCACACACTGTGCACGGTGCAGCAGTGGGGGAACGCAGGTTCCATCTCTCCCAGTTCTGTGTTGCCCTGTGTTGATAATGGATGTAGTCCGATGCATTGAATCAGTATGGAGGGAGATGCAATATATGTATTAGAATAGGACTTTTGTAATTACTACGACACTCCTTTAGTGTAACTCTGGTCCTTCAGGCCGTGAACAGAAACCATATTTGTGTCAGTGGACAATAAACTGTGTGAGATAAGCTGTTTCATATCTATAGTGTAACCTATACATTGGAAGGAAAGGAAAGATTTTATTTGTACTTCACAATTTTTACATTAGAGACAAAAAGTGGCATAATTAATGCCATGTCCGTTTGCTTTACTCCTGACATCTCTACACATCATGATGCTATAAAACATCCATTTGATATTCCTTGCAGTCTTTTAAAAATGATTAAATGCTGTCTATTCTAGAATTCCACTGAATTATACACTTTCATTTGTCCATTTCAAGACACTGAATGATTTTAGTTAATATTTCTTTATGGTACATTTCCTTGTTCAGTCACTGGAAATGGATTCATATGCAGTTGACTGATGTTATTTTTTTCTTATCACATATTGTGGGACTGAAATACAGGACTCAGTTCTCTCGTTAGTTTGCCATGTGACATTGTGCCCTATGTATATTGAAATGTAGTTGTAGTTTTATTCAACTATGGAATTGCAGTCTAAAGCATATGAGTGTGTGTCTTATTTGGAAGCGTAGTTCTATTGCAGTATTAGCGAAGCCGATTGCAAATTCTAAGCTTTCTATTTATAAATTTCATTTTTAATGTATTGATTGTCAGGTTAGTGTAAGGATCTGCAGATGAAATTAGAGGATTTGCCAAAAAAAGGGTATAGATTTTTGCACAACACACACACACACTCTCATTTTTGCACAACACACACACACACACACACACACACACACATGCATACTGTACTTTCCCACAAACACTATTTCTGCCCATCCACACTGTGATACTGAAACCACTGTTCTGCATAGAGTAGGATTGGTGTTTATTCCAGTACAGTCTTTGTCATTGTAATTTCATGTGACTTCATGTGTGCCAAAGAATATTAAGCAAATATTATCATTTGCCATTTAGTATGAATGACTTGATACTTCTTGTTAGGGTTCTTTATGGTCTCCCTAGAAACCCCCTGTGCTGAGATTAGGTTGCAAGACTAGGAGTGAGATAAAGTAATGTCGCATTGGAAATTTTTGATTGGAAATTTTACAGACACTGGTTTCTTGTCATGTTTTCTGTATTTTATTTGTTTTTGTTGAATAAAAAATGTATATTTCTTACCATTCTAGTGCCTTGTTATTGTAACTGTTGACAAGACATGTCAGATATGCAGAGTTTACAGCGCTTTAAAAAGGCCCTAGGATTTAAAGTGGTATCAAATGACAGACATCACTATACTGCATAAAATTTGTCATTTTGTTATTTGGCCTCTGAAATTTAAAAAAATTGTAATTTTTGTTTTTCAGTATCACACGCGTCATTAAAAGTTTTTGCTCATACCAGAGCAAAATGATAAGTACCCCTCCAAAAGTTTTTCTCTAAATATTCCTTGCATCTTCATGAATCTTGATTTGGAGCATGAATTTTTGGTATACATTAAATGATTCTGCAAATCCCTGACACCACCATTTAAACATTTTCACTATCAACTATTGGTAGGCAACAGATCAAATTTCACATGAGTGTCTATTTTCAGTTCTCCCCGCTGGTCTGGCATTTCTTATCATGTGCTTGGTAATGACTGCTTTACAGACGCTCTCTGATTCTACATTTGTCCCTGTGCAGACAAGCACAGAGGTCCTCTGTTCTGTGTCACTGGATGGGACTGTATATTGCTGATGGTACTTTTAGAAGTCCCTCTCTCAGCCTTTGTCTCACAATTATGAAGTTCTGTCCTGATGTCGCCCAAGCAGGTTGTGCATTAGAATTACACTCCTAGTCATCTCTCATTTTTGCTTCCTTTTTTGCCAGCTGACCCAAATAATTATCCTCATGACCTACTCTCATTAGAGAAATTACAAGGGGATATTAGTCAGATTCAATATTTTCACAGTACTCTTGTGTGTATTTGACATCACAGTGATAAATGGCGCAAATCTAGAACTTTCATCAAACGAGAGGAAATTCAGCAGAACTACATGAAACGAAACATCCACATGAAACATTAACATGATTGTTATTTGTAAACACTGTTAGCTCAATGCGTGCTTCTAGCTAACAACAAGTCCTTATTAGTAAGTATTTATCTGGGTCATGCATTCTGATGACGAGACCTTTTGGCTTTTTGGGTGTGGATGAATTCTTAGGGTTTTATTCCATTTGTCCCATGTCCAGATCATAGACCTGCATCTTTATCATGCGCTGTGCAGGAAACCCATGCCATTAGTTGAGGAAAAAAGGAAGCATAGTGTTTTCTTAAGTGAGTCAAAAGCAAAACCATGGCCACAATTGTTCAAAGGCAAATGATAAATGCAAAGTCAAAGGGAATAAAACCATTGAGAAGTCTACCTTACTCCCTAATTCAAAGAGCATTTTTGCAAACTCGTCCTTCAACTTGTGGACCTCAATTACTTAACCCAGTTCTTTCATTAGCCATGTTGAAAAGTGACTTTGAAGCTGTAACTTCAAGTTTGACTTCAGGGTCAAAAGCAGTCTCTTCCTAACTATGCCACACTTCCTAGGCCTTTTCAACATTTTCCTTTGTCCACTTGACATTGATTTCTTATGTTTCTTCTATGTGTGTTTCTGTGAAAAGCTCACAAAGTTAGCACCCTCCCCTTTTGTATATATGTGTGTGTGTGTGTGTGTGTGTGTGAAAGAAAGAGAGAGAGATGGAGCAGCATCCTCTCCTTTAGCCTTTGATCACCTGAACGTGGGCAGGACCTGTTGCTTTGTGTGGCTGTCAGCTCAGACTGGCTGTGGTGCTCCATAAAACCGCTGCATCATAATCCAGCTGCTGCCATGAAAGGAAAGCTCCTCTGTTATGCCTGATACCACCATTTCAAAGGAAAATGTCTGTCTTTTGTAAGGTATTCTAAATTAATCAAAGACCGTTTAATCTATACATACCATAAACAAAGTAATTACACCTTTTGCTAGTATTTGTCATGATTGTGTGTGTGCGCACACACCTGTGTATGTGTTTTTTGTTATCTTAAAAGAAGGGAATATTGGCTTACTTAGACTTAGAGAATATAAACACGTCATTTATTCTCAGGGTTTCTCAGGGTTATTTCAAATGTAACTTTATTTCCTGTATGCTAATGTGGGCCTTGTGGATCCGTCCAGTAAAACAAGGTCCCCACTGTGATCAGTTCATAAATGAAGACAATTGGATTGATGAGATGGATCCTGGGTAATTGGTGGCGCATGCTGAGAGGGATGAGGTCAGAGGTAGCCTTAGTTAAAACCTTTCACACAGCTCTCCTTGATTTGATCTCTCTCTTCTTCTCTCTCTCTTTTCATTTTAGTTGGCCTTTTCTGATTATTTTTCATTTCTCTCTTTTAGATCATTTTTAAATGTATCTCCATAATTGCAAAATATACTTATATTGAATTGCATACTCCATCTTATCTTATCGTACCCCACCCCACTCTCAGTAACTTCTTTTTTCCATCTCTCTCTCACTGCTGAGTTTGTACTTCCCATCCGCTTGCATTCTTTTGCCAGTCCCATTCTGTCTGAGAGCCTTGAGAGCAGTGAGCAGTCCTGAAGCTGCTCCCTGGAGTCGCCATGTGTTCCCAAACACACACACACACGCCATTAGTCTGGTGAGCAAAGCAATCAATCAACAACCGATAAACAAGTTTAGAGGGACAGAGCTTTCTGTTTGCTATCTGGATTCAAAAATGGTCCGTTTAAAAACGTCCCAAAAGAATCTGTCTAAACCACAAAGTTCACTGACCAGCGCTTGCCAGAATAATTGTGTTGCCCTGTTGATGTATGGATGGGCATTCAGACATACAGACACAGAGATAGACAGACATGCAGACAGACAGACAGACATCCAGACAGATAGATTGGAAATGAAAATAAGTTACTGCGCTCCGTTCACTTGGTGTTAGTTCACTATCTTTTTTCCTATTTATTTTGTACAGAAAACACTTGGCTTTGGATTGATTCACACAGAATGTTTCCTTTCAGCCATCCAGTAGCTTATACAACCTATACATTCAAAAACCCTTCTATAAGAGAAATGTTCCAGTGTGCATACTGTATGCAAAACAAAATAAGACTAAAACATAGGCTACTCCAAGGAGGTAGTGAACAGTACATGCATGTATTGTTCCATGTTAAGTCCATTGTAAATGGTCAGCCTTGTAACTGTATGTCAGTGTATGGTCTAACAGTTTATTTTCCAAGGCAGGGCAAATCCATGGTGATTTTCCAGTTTGGGAAGAACCAAGCACAACAGTTGCCCTCTTTTCCTGTGCCATAGCTTTGACAGCATGCAGCGAATGACGGCATGAGAAAGAATGAATGAACGGTGCTGTGCTCATCCATCTGTTCTAATGCCGCAGGCACTCTCTGGTACCCGACGGGAGCCCAGAGATAGCAGCATCATTGCAGCCTTCCTGAGTTTGGCCTCAAAGGAATTTTACTTTTTTTAATTTGTAAGCAGCTCTTCACTGAACCAAAAATATCCACTGTTCTTCTACCATGACCCATACCAACTGGGAATAATGATGTGCATGAGCAGGGCTTAGTGTTTGGTTGTTTGCAGGCAGACAGACACACGTGCACTGGTTTGCCTAGTATGTGCACATCAAAACACTCTATATCCTTTATGTAATTTGAATTCCAAAAGTTAATTTGCCTCCTGCTCTAAAGTTAGAAAATCTAACTAAGACCAGTGAATGTGTCATTGTATGTTATTTTAAAGTCTCAGTCAACAGCCAGACGGTCACGATTTCTGCAAGAAATAGAAGGTAGCCAAGGGTCATGTTTCAATGAAAGTTGGACTTCAACGACAACATTCATTAAAAGGAATCAGCCACACCTTCAGGGAAAGACAGGTAACATGTCTTTAAGTTTAGCTAAGTGTTTTCTGTGTGCAGATTTTATGGACTGAAGAACACTACAGTCACTCAGAGATTGACCCAATAAATAAAGATTGTTTCTTTACATGAAATAAAAGATTAAGAGATAATAAAAATGGAAATGGTTGTAATATTGATTTTTGTCTGGTGTTCAAGTTTAAGATTATGGTTTTACTAGGCACAACATTCTTTGAACTGAAATATTCACTTTGTGGAAATTCAATTTCTGTAATTCAATTTGCCACACTCCATGCATGGTGCTTAAAGTTCTTGCTTCGGAATGTCTTTGCTTTGACGAGGCCCCTTATCTGATGAAATGTTAAGCTGTAAACAGTAAGTCAGAATTGGTGAAAATTTTCTGTAAAGAAATGCAGTAAACTAGATATCACAAAACAGCCCCAGGTTTCTTTTTCTCATGACTCAACATATTTTGTAACCTGTTATAGAGGAGGACATCATTCAGTCTAGTTTGTTTTATAAAGAAGAACCGTCTTGAGAAACACGTCTCTTGTCTGTTCAACATATTTGTGACGGGTGTTGTCTCATACTCAAGTGCAGCTGATTAGCTTGCTTGAGGCTAATAATGCTCTAAACTTAACCTTGGGAGTATCGGTCACGACTTATGACCTTTCAGATGGCACATTATTTTCTGCTGAATGGCTTGATTAGAAGGGCCTGGGGTTACTCACAGGGAATACATATATGATTGATGGCAGGACACCAAAGATGCCTCTGTGCTTCTTATTTCCGGGCACGATTCTCTTACTCCTGAATAGACAGTTGAATTCATCACACACCTGATATCTTTACGTTAACATCACCTGAGCTCTTGTGATTTTACCCCATCTTTTACCCCACGTGTCCAAATGAGGGGCATTACATCATCTTGCTAACCCAAATTACTAGGGGAAAGCTCTCTGGAAGACTCTCTGGAATTTCAACGGGATAGTGAAATCCTTTCCCAGAAAGCCATTATCATCCTGTGATCAGCTAATTGCAGGCTGTTGACATGAGCCTCATCACTTTATCTCTAAAAGGGACAAAAGGATTTCTATCTTGTTCTTTCCCTCTCTTTGCCCCCTCCTCTCGTTGTGAACCCTGAAACATGAGAGTAGATCCAGGCCCTGAAGATGGAAAACCTCAGTGACAGCTGGGTGACTTAGGCTTCAAGACAGCATGCTGAGATGCTTAAGAGGAGTGCATGTTTGTTCCACCTCAGGGGCAACACTGAAAATTGGTGCGCTTTGTTTGACCCCAGCCCTAAATCCTTTCTTGTGGTCATTGTTTCAGCCTCAGGTATGGCTGCCCCGGGGGCGTTCCCATGAGGCTCCAGTGGACCAGCAGAGACTTTAAAAGCATGTTGGTGAAAGTCCTATAGGCTTTGTAGGCTGCCCTGGTGGTCCTCCCCTTGCTTTTGTTATTCCTGTTAGGCTTTGAACAATCCCCCCTCCCTTTCAAGGATCATGACCACACTGTATCCACTAGACCTGATTTTAAGTGTTCTATATCAACTTGTTTAGAGTGTGTTTACTTGTTTCCCCTTATGGCTTTGAGTCATTCAAATTTTAAATTTATTTAGGATCAGTAGTGTTCTGTTACTTTTAACTCATCTTGTTTCATCTCACTGACATTAACAGGATCCAAAAAGACTGAACAGGGGTTAATCAGAGTTTAAGTCAGTTTTGCAGTAGCCTATGCTAATTAGCAGCGGAGCACAATTAAATTAACTAAAACACTCAGGTATCTACCTGAGCCTACTGTCTGTCATGACCTGTGTGTAAACACTGTCCATGACCTATATAAATTCTGAGCAGTACACGTTCAACGTCACAAATTAACTTGGGTAGCCTACCACAAGTTAGAAAATAAAGCAGACTACTAAGTAAGTCAAATATCATGAGGAGGACTCATGATATTTGACAGAGGACTAAGGCGGCGGTCCACCCAGGGATTTTGAGGAGTCGAATTTCAGTGTCCGTGGGCCAGTGGAGTCTTAGAAAGACCGTCTTTGTTCGATTTAGTTCTGTGGGCACTCGACAGAGAGAGGGAGAGAGGAGGGAGAGGTAGCCTAACCGATTCGTGAGGATAGTGGGAGGCAGTAAAGACTTCTCCTCTTGACTATTTGTATTCTCATGGAAAACTAGAGCTGCTGTCATGAGTCGCAAAATGAACATTTGGTAAGTTTTCTAACGTACTTTACCTTCAAATTGTTCAAATAACAAATAGAGGGCTGGTAAGTCATTGAGTTAACATCACTAATTTTACCTCAGTGGCGCTCCGTTGTCTGTTGGCGTTCGTCTGATGATCCTGGTATATCATGCCGTTACTGCTGTTCAAGTGATAGAAGGTATGTACCTGTGTTGTCACGTATTTTTTCCTTTTGTCCCCATT
Organism: Limnothrissa miodon; assembly: GCA_017657215.1. Taxonomy (NCBI): domain Eukaryota; kingdom Metazoa; phylum Chordata; class Actinopteri; order Clupeiformes; family Clupeidae; genus Limnothrissa; species Limnothrissa miodon. The sequence continues at coordinate 1,061,408 of JAGFZM010001373.1, read as the reverse complement.
TATATTTTTCTCAATTTCAATAGATTTATACACCTATTAGAATCGATTTGCTAGCCTACATGAAATACTAAAATCTGATATTTTTAGGCCTATGGACATTTAAATGTATTGGAATGAAAATTACACTTTGAAAGTCTGACATCGAAATACCATATGTTTAATTTTAGAAAACTCTTCATATGAGTTTTTTTCGTGATTTTCTAGACCACCTGAAGAGATGATTCTAAATGGGTGATCTTTAAAAAACAGTTCTGTTGACATGCAATGGCATGGCAGTTGGCATGGCAAATTGAAATGAATGAGTCAAAGGGTTTTATGGCTGAAAGGTGTCAGACTGGGGAATGGATGATATGTTACTATAGTGATGCCAGACAAAAACTAATTTTCACCAGGATTGTATGTTTACTATAGTGATTCAAACTATCTGAATAGACAGCTGAATTCATGACACAGTCATCTTTAATGAATGTAATTGGATTTGGTAGAGATGGACATTTATATAGGCTCTAGGCTCTTCTGAAGTGTTGCACCAAAAGTGTGTAAATGATTTCATTTATACCCACCGCATTTAGTAGTGATGCTTCCAGGAGAGCTGTGCTCTAATGCATTGTGATGTGACAAGATTAGGGGGGAAATTCAGTTTGCTGGGTCTGGATGTTGCCCATTTGAGTTTTAGACTGGAGTGTGTTAAGTGCAGGTTAGTGGGTTCAGCACGTGTACTGACTACTAAAGCTTCTCACTGGTTGAACAGCCGAGGGCACCAGGATGCGCATGTGATTCATATCATTTGAAATTTGGCTAAAACATGGGCTCTTAGCCACAGCCGATAACTTGATTTTGCAGAGGGACTCATCAGCCGCATCTGTGTCGAGTTAGCTGGCGCCTGGAACTTTTGATTTCATCATGTTCTCACTGCGAGTACTGAAATATATGCAGTCACATTAAACCACACGCGCACACACATACACACAGAATTGTACAGCATCACCCCGGTTCACCTCTGGGGACGCTTGCTCTGGCCCTCAACCAGCCTCCAGTAAATGTCCTAACATGATGCCCACGCTGCTGCGATCATGCAGGGCAACAGCTTATCTCTTAATCGATCTCAGCTCTATTGTTCTTTGACTCGAGTCATTGACTGGGGTCCCTATTGATGTGTGAAGAGGACTGACAATGCTTCTTGCACTTGTTCTGGTGCCCTCCATCCCTGTGTGTACACACTCCCCAGGGGCCTGGAAACAGGAGGACTGTGGTCAAACACAGCACCTTTGTGTGAACTCAAATCACTGCTTCTTGTGTAAATCCATGCCTCTCTTGTGTCTGGGTCTATAAAGACCAAGGGGCTTTGTTTTGGGGGTCAATGCTAAAGTCAGGCATAAAAGCATCTAGCACCACCACCTACTGTATTGTATAGAATGGCAGTCCTCTTAAAACCAAGTGTTTGAAAAGACGTGAGTGTGTCTGTTTTTTTCTGGGCATCCTAAGGACTGGCAGGGCTTCCTGTGATCAGCCCACTGAAAGTCATTAAGCACAACTGTGATGACTGGAGCGCTCACAGCCTCATCCAGTCTCCGCTGCTGGGTAGACGTGTCGCAGCAAGTTGTCTGACCTTTGAGGTTAAAGACCTGTTCATGTCTCTGTCCAGCTACATCTTGTCCCGCACTACAGGGGTCCTAAAATATCTCAGCTAGCCGGATGCTAAACAATATACTAAAGATAGATAGAAAGAAAGATAGATAGATAGATAGATAGATAGATAGATAGATAGATATGAATTGTTTAGGTCATTGCCATCTATTTGTTTGTTTGCTCTCACTTTATACCATTTTACAACTTGGAAGGTCTAATCTAACATAACTCACTTGTCTGAATCATGCATATGCCAGTAACAGCAAATGTGATTATAGACATGTCAAAAGTTCATATCATGCAGTGTTTTCTCTAATGGAATAATGAACTGTACTGTGAAACAGAACTGTTTTGTCTGTGAGCGTGTGTGCGTGTGGGAAAGAGAGAGAGAGAGAGAGAGAGAGAACGAGAGAGAGGAATCAAGTTTGATTGAAAAGGAAGGGCTTTACCCAAAGCAGTGAGAAATTATTTGTTCATCACAAGAAAAACCATGTTCGAAAATCTTGTCATCAAGTTCAAATTCAAACAGGAACCAGACATCCAGCCCAAGCTCACAAAAGTGGTAAATCCCCCCCCACCCCCCCGCTATGTTTTGGATGAGATCCCAGACCAGTACTCTGATTTTCCCCCCTGAATAATGAGCAACTGTTTGAGGTGTTTCTAAGATGCAATGTCACAGTCCACCTAGCCCTGGGAACATGAACATGCTTGGGGTAAAATGAAGACACTCACTGCTTTGTGGTGCAGTCACTTGACCCGAAAGAAATGGCCATTTTCCGCATTTTATGGCAAAGATGATCAAATTAAACATATTAGTTAATCTGTAAACAGAGGTCTGTGTTCTGTAGAAGAAGAGGTGAACAAGGATGTCTTATAGTCATGCGTGTGATCTCTATATGATAGTACAGTTGACATCTAGGAGCCATGGGTGAAAGAATGCTGTATTGGTATGCATTCATGCAAACTTTGATGTGTGAACATCTAAGATATCTTGTTTGCACATTCAGTCCCAGCGGAGTACAAGTCTTTGATTAATGATATGCTTAAGATGAGCGGAATGGAGAGGGGATGAAGCTAAAACAGTCCCTTCTGTTTAGATTCCTCCAGTGATACTTGAATTGTTTTCCCTTGTGAATGATGATGAGGACATGGAGGTCCTGTGAAAGTCAGTGCACTGTAATGCTGCTGAAAGGGCTGACGTGACTGTCGTGTCATGGAAGGTTGCTGAACCATAGCCCCTGAAAGACAAACCCATCACCTCTGTGTCAGGTCCTGTCATTTGCACTCTAGGAGCTCCAGAGGACTATTTGAAAGATAAGTTAAGTCTAAGTTAAGTCTCTTTAATTGTCAATTTCTCTACATGTACTGGACATACAGAGGAATTGGAATTACGTTTCTAGCTATCCCACAGTGATGCGCACGGTCAGGAGAGCCAGATAGTGATAATGTATATTATATATTTTACACTCTAATGCCAACCTATATGATATTCTAGATGTCCATACAGTATATCTTTTAGTGAAAGAATTTGCAATGAATGGTTAAAATAGGTTATTCTTGCATTTCAGGCAAATGTCAGACTAAACGTGTCACTTTTCATGCTTTTTTAGGTGTTTTTTTCCTAAGAGTTCAGAGGGAGTTTGGTAGTTGTCAGCATTGTGTGAGATTCCTCTGCTTAGAGCGGCGGTCTGGTCTTAGTTTAAAATATATTACTAGAATTCTGAACATTTATGGAATGCCTGGTGATAGTAACATGCACAAAGTGAAATGAAAGAAAATGGAGGGAAAAAAGTCAAATGGCCCATTGAGTTGGGTGCAGAATTTTAATGTATACATAGAATAACCTGTGGGATATGACAGTAATTTATCAGGGTGGAGTTAGAGTAAATGAAATCCTGTGTAATAAATTATAGCTTCAAAAGTACAGTAAAGCACTTTGAAGAACATGTTCTCTCCCCCAGTACTACAGTTAGTAGTTTGAACAGAGGCCAGAAAATGCAACTGCCTCATTTTTCCTCCGAATGCATACAGTGCCCATTGAGATGTGCACTAACCTTGAAGTCACATGTGTGATGTCATCATTTCAACCTGGCTGGGGTGTGTGTTTGGTTTGGAGGTTCAAAGCAGTCACGTGTTTCCCAACAGAGAATGAATGAAAGCCACTCGTGTGGAGCTTAATGTCGTCTTCGAGCTGTCCTCGGAGCGTGGCCAAGGAGATGCAGGCCTTGGGACGGGAGTGTGTGACACTGTGCTCAGGTTTAGAAACCTTTGGTGTGCTCAGCCCGGTCTCTCCCTCTCTCTCTCCCAAATCTGATTGGAGCTTTTTAATGGTTGGCCATGTTGCTCACCAGGTCATAAGCCAGGTCATTAGAGGCAGATTGGGGGGAAATTAGTGCATGGGTAATGTGCTCATACTCCCATTTACCCCAATGAGCTGACTGTGCAGTGTGCCCTGCCCAGACTACTGCCTTGGTAGCTGTGGGTAGACTGGAAGCTTCGTCCCTCTCATAGTCTGAGTGTGAAATCACAAAAAAAGTGTTAAAGTGAAGTTTGTCAACAGCCTCATTATCTTAGTGAGATTAACAGCCCCTCTTAATGTAACTCTCAACACTTTCCCCCTGCCCCTCAAATTCTAATTAAAAACTATCAAAAATGTAGCATTCTATTACAGTAAAAAGCCTTTAAGTCCTGTGTGTGTATGTGTGTGGTTGGGTGTGTGTATGTGTGTGTAGTGTACTGTCATTTTGCCTTAAATAACATGGACATAAAATGCAGCATATGTCTGTGTCTCATGTGTGAATGGTGCTCTCATTTCCACTGGAGAGCTCCAGCAATACACACCTTTAATCAGCCCACTGACCTTAGTCCTATCCTACAGTGCCCCCAATAACCCTTCTAACAAACTCTATTTACTGGGGACATTCAAAGCTTTATTTGCAACCTTTTCCATTTGCACACTGTTTTTTTTAGAAAAAAAAAACCTTGTAGACAAATAGCTTTATTTTTGGCATATCGCACAGTTTTTACAACATGATATATTACCTTTACCTTTAAGTGACATACATTTTGTCACCCATCAGTTAGTTCAGGATCAGTCTCCCCAAGAGCAACTTAAGGTTAAGTGCCTTGCTCAAGGGCACAACGGTGGCAACTGGAATATATATAGAACTATCTTTTAGTAACTTTTTTTCTAACATAAGAACATAACAGTAGAAGTTTTTAAAACTTTTAAATTACAAAAAATTGTGTCTTAATCACAGACTGGATTTGTTAAGTTGATCTCTATAAATGTTGAAAGTGGCCTTGCTCAAGCTTTTTGGTGCTGCTGAAGCATCTGTGTACAGTAGGGTATGTGTCTGTGTGCAACAGAACATAGCGAACAAGAGAAAAGGGAAAGAGGAGAGAGAGAAGGAATAGGTTGCTAGAAGCTGATTTTGTTCCCATGACTTGTATAAGTAATGGAGTTTACATGCTTGTTTTCTTCTCAGTCCCACAGCTAATGTGGTTTTCTAAGCATGGAGAGGTATAGTGTACATTAAAGAATGTCTGCTTCGCCGGAACATTCTGAAGTACGTATTGCATTAGATCTGCCACGCACAGTAAAAGGTATCAGCACTAAGCAAACTCAACATGACAGCAATGACATGACTAGACTGCTGTAACAGCAATCTCTTCATTTTTATTATATGTCGTGAAATATGACATACAAAAAAATATTCCTCTTTCAACGTACCGGATATTTGTCATTATAATTTATTTTCAGAAACATTAGTTGATTTCTTTGCTTTTGATTTATTGAAATATACATTACAGCGGTGAATTGACTTTTGTTTGGGGGGAAGGGGGGAGCACTGCCCAAAACACCTCTTTGAGCTCTTTGAGACACTCTTCGGACCTCCAGCTGATCGAATGAATAATTACTTGTGCAAATAAGTGCAGTTGCAGTGTC
>JAGFZM010001373.1:978330-1053330 GCA_017657215.1 Limnothrissa miodon | reverse complement strand
TCTTTTTGTGTCTGGTGTAATGTGAACTTTTGGTGGCATCACTGCCCTGTTCCTGGCGCTGAGCAAAAGAAAGTTACTCCCAATCTGCCCAGTAGGTGGCAGTAGATCTCCAGGGTTGTCAGTCTACATTTGCAGAATTTGGATATGTTTTACTGGCCAGGTATATTCACTTGCACAAAGAATTGCTGAATTAAACCAACTAATATTAGCTTAGCCTAATGCATCATTGAAGTAATTCTCTCTGCCTATGGACAGTCATAGCGGAATAACTGGAATAAGCCATACTGGAATAAAACACAGCAGTAGTGGAGCTGGAACAAAACATCGACAGATTTCCTTTGATTTAGTTTTTATCTATGAACACTTTCTCTAGTTATCTGGGCAAAGTGCTGATGCTGTGGTCATTCTCACCGTGGGGAGCTGATTTATTTGCTCAAGACACTCAGTAACAATCTAATCACAGGCCTACTAGATTCCCTGTCACTGTTCAACCCATCATGTAGCCTATAACTGACCTATCCAACTAGCCTAACTGGTAAATTCCAGAGGTTCAGATGATGAGTGATTGAATCAATCTGTTCACAAGGATACTCTCTTATTAAAACATGCTTGCAGTATGGTGGAATAGGGTGAAGTTCATCAAACGTCATCTTGATAGATATCTCTTGACATCTCTGATGGATAAATTAATGTATAAGAATATGTTATACTTATGCGAAGGGCGTCTGATTTCAATGCAATTCACAATATGCTGAGTATTGTAGGACCAGCAGATCTGAAATCACATGCACTGTCCTTGGACTTTCATACAGAAATGTTATGAGTCATGACTAGCTCAAGCAAACAGCTAGTGTGACCCAAACGATATTGCTGGAACCCTGAGGAACAGTGCCAGTATAGTTTAGCAATAACGATGAGAACAGTATGTTTGTGATATCTTTCACTGAGACATTACTTTAACAAGAGCCAGGAGTGCAACAGTGGTGAAGTGATTTTTGCTTAATTGTTAGAGAGCCTGTTCAGCAGCATGCTTCCTCCTTAAACCTTTCATCTTTAACAGACCCAACATGTAGTCCCTAAAATTTAGCGGAACTCTAATTTGGACAGTTTCTAAACATTAGGTTGTTGATTGACATTGATGTACACTAGCACATACACGTATCTGTTGTCTCTAGCGCTAGTTAAGTGTCATAGCCTATATAATTGACATACATTTTTGGGGAAGATTTGTAAGTTTGGGTGTCCCCTTAAAAGTTATGGTTTTATTTTATTTTATTTTCTTTGGTTAAATTGTGTTACTAATTCTGAATTACTAAATTCAATCTAACTCAAATTTCCTACTGCAAGTATTCAAGTTTTTTTTTCCCTCTGGATGCGCAGCACATGTATTCCAAGATGAAGTGGTTTAATAGCAGTTCTTGGAATTCTAAAAATGGACAAATGGACACAACAATATGTGTAATTGTTCGATTGACCGTGATGGCCTTCCTATGTTATCCAGCAATGCTAATGCAGCCTTTACAGAGAGGAATAAATCCCTGCCATTCCACCGCCAATAGATTCTGACAATAAACCAATTAACAGACATGAAGGGGGCCCGTGGCGAGGTACAGGGTTGGGGGGGCTGCCCCCCCGAACCCTACATCTCCCCTAGTCCGCTGTTCCCTGCATCCCGCCAGGACTCGGTAATTAGAGCGGAGCAGCCCTGACCCCCATGCCTCACATGAAACAGCATCACACGCAAACTGCACTTCCTACCCAGGGGCCCCAGAATCCCTCATTTAGCTGCCCGTTACTTTGCCCGTAAGCTTGCACCGCTGTCATGACCACCACTGCACATGACAGTCTTCTTTACCCTAATCGCATGGGGAACAGTGGGAAGGATAGGGGGCCCCGCAGGTAGCCATGTTCACGGGGGCGTGCAACATGTGGGTTGCACAGGAAGATGCCCTGGCTGCATGTGTTGAGGCAGTTAGAATGAACAGTACTGGGAGATGTTTGCGTGTTTTGTGACAAAGCAAAGCACAGTAGATGGCATGACATTTGGTTGTGAATGAGATCTTAGTCTCATTACCTCTCAGCATTTATCTCTCTCTTTCTCTCTCTCTCTCTCTCTCACACACACACACACACACACTCACACATACACACACACATACACACATGCAGATTGGTACAAACATCAACACATCTCTTCCCTATGGATCAAAACAATCCCCCCTTTGTCCCTTTAGTCTGTGATCAGTGAGCTGTGGACTCTTGGCTCAGGGGGACTTTGGCTCAGTGGACTCTTGTCTTGGTTTTGCCCTCCTGTTCTCACTGCAGTTTTCCCATGTCTTAGGAGCTGGAGTCTGGCCATGGTTTTTCAACATGTGCCCTCAATGACAGACGGCAATCTAATCCAAGACTAAATTATAAGCATCAATTATGGTCTACTTTAACCCCTTAAGGCACACCCGCCCATATATGGGACGTTATGCTTGTGTCATTCAATGCCAGAAGGAGTAACTTCAAATCAAGCAAACTGTCATGAAAGCCCAGGGTCTTGGCTTTCATTTGAAACCAATTTTATGTTTCTAGGTAAAGGGGTTTTCAAGTTATAAAGTTTTGAATGCCAGTATGCCCTCTTGTTTACAAAAAGTCTCTATGGGAATTTACATAGGGGTCCCAATCAAAACACATAAACATATTTTTCAAAAATGTACATTCAAAAATCATATTTTTGGTCTTTTGACTTCAAATTTTTTGTGTAACAGGTTGAGAGATGGAGTTAGGACTTAGATTTTTTTTTATTTGGGGGTATCATATGGATGGTACCTTCATATCTTAGTTAGTTCATAGACATTTGAAATGAGCGGGGGAAAAAAACTTAGTTCCAACCTCTATAACTCTGTGTCCATATGTCACAGAAACATACAAATTCCTCTAGAAAAAAAGGGTGTCACCTTTCCAATAGTATGAGGCACGTCCCTGAGTCTAAAACTATGTAGGAACTGTCAAGCTTTTAATTTGGGTATGCCGTTGTTTTGAAAAAAAGGAAAAATAGGGGTGTGCCTTAAAGGGATAGTTCGGTTTTTAACACATTAAGCCCCTTTTACAGGTTGTCTAAAATGTAATAAAGTGGTTGACATCGAAATGTTGACGATTGCTTCTGTCTCGGCTATTTGGGAAATGTAGAATCGCCTCTGCCTGCCTTCAAAATGGCTTGCAATGGGCATGTGTTGTTTCTATCCTTAAAACACTGGTTTTAAAAAAGTGCTACTTACCAAGTGGTTAGTGGTGCTCAATGATGTTTCAAAACACGTATGGTAGCGAAATAAAGCTTCCGTCATGTTTTATTTGGCTCTTTGTTTATATGAAGGAGCAAATAGATCCCTATGGGACTTACAAAATGGCAAATAAAACATGACAGAAACTGTATATTGCTACGATACTTGGGTTGGAACATCAGCAAACGCCACTAATAACTCCATGAGTAGGAGTAGGAGTAGGAGTAGGAGTTTTTTAAAACCAGTATTTTAAGGATGGAAACAACACATGCCCATTGCTAGCCATTTTAAAGGCAGGCAGAGGCGATTCTATATTTCCCAAATAGCAGAGACAGGAGCAATCATCAAGATTTTGGTGTCAACCACTTTATTTAATTTTAGACAACCTGTGAAAGGGGCTCAATGTGTTAAAAACCGAACTATCCCTTTAAGAGGTTAAGTAGAAAAACAAAGAAGAAAAAATAAACTTGGTCATAGAAACTGTTCTGAGATCATTCCCCAGGGTCTTGCCTAGGGTTGGGTATCGAAATCCGGTTCCATCTTGGAACCGGTTTTAACTTGTCAATTCCATCGACATCGTACGTCATTTTTGTTAACGATTCCCTTAACAATTCCCTCAGCCTGCCCTGCATGACGTCAGATATTATCAAGATGTCTATTAGGACTCCCAGTCTAGTGTGCTAGAGTGTTATTCAGTTCATAAATTTAAGGATGTAGCCTGGCTACGTTATCCACCTGTAAGCAGCTTCTAGATAAGATTTAAAGTTTGCCAGTTTCCCGATTTCGTTCGTGAGAAATGTACACGTAGTTTTTCTGTTTCAGTAGGCTAAAGCCAGACCGGTAGTTCTTGTCTGAGTTGTATGTGTTTCCCTAAATTTCCCCACTAATGTAAATTAAGGGTCATTTGAGTGATTACACCAACTGTCGCAGTTGCAGAAAGTAACGTTAGCCTAAGACCAGACTAGACCATTTTGTTGGTAAAGTTCACTTTCTACATGAACTAGCTGCTAGTTCAGTTCATAGTTCAAAAATTTAGAAACGAACGTGTTCACAGTATCATTCATCAGGCAGTAATACAGTATAATGTTAGTTTGTTTAGTTCACGTCCACCAAAATTATAAACACGTTCATTAATTGTCATTCAATGAATGCTGCCCTCAGGCGTAACACTGCTGTCTGCAATCTGCCTACCGCTAAGCTTTCGGCGGCTGATATTGCCAGGCAAGAAAGCAGTGGCAGCGATTGATGACTGATGTTCTACAGGACGGTAAACGGTGAATAAACAGCACGAGTTTTAAACACAGACCTTTTTTCATAGCGAACTTTTTGTTTTTAATGAAACTTTGGCAAGCCCTAATAATATTTTCCACTGAAAATACCCTAATGCCAGCAATATGTTAAAACATGTGTCCGTGAAGCATGGGATTAAGCTCCAAGAGTGTCATGTGTTCGACAGTCTGAGAGGGGTGCTAACGTTGCAGGTCAAACAAGCTCCACTGTGACCTCCGTTGACGATGGTAATGCTCAAATTAAATGTCATGCATTAGACTAGCACATTATCGCTTTGCAACTGCGAGCATGCTTTTACACTACCTCTTGTCAAGTTCAGTATGTTTGTATCAAGTATGTTCAGTCTTGTGCAGAAAATCATTTTGAGAAAAAATAAATGTTTGCTTTTGTTGCAAAAGACTGTGTAGAACTACTTTATTAGCACCCACAGATTTGTTTGGGAATCGATAAGAGAATTGATTAGGAATTGGATTGATAGGCAGAATCGATAATGCCATCGATATTGATAAAAACTTATCAATCCCCATCCCTAGGCTTGCCCTGTTTAGAGCTGATGTGACCAGTCTGGAGCCTCGGACCTGCTATAGGTCTTGGGAGTTCCATTGGGTGACAATATAAGCAGAAAATGCCACAATTAGGACCTGGAGGAAAGAGTCAGAAGGCTGAGAGTCAGAAGCCTGTGTGGGAGGCTTAGCCCAGCATACAGGCAGGTTCTTTTACAAATCTCAATGCTGGTGACAAGCACCAGCCCCTGCACCAGCTCCTTCCAGTCAGTGGTATGCTAGCACTGGTCAGGATTGGAACTAGAGGGGGAGGGAAGGGAGAAGCACTGAATGTAATAGGGACCCAGATAAGCAGCGAGTGAGTGGAGGAGGCCAGATAGAGGGAAGGAGAGGGAGCTTGAGGGAGTGCGTGAGTGCGTCTGACTGACTTCCCTGGACAATCCCGTTGTGATGGAGGCTCTCGCAAAGTGAGACGGACGTTGAGCTGCTCGGGTTGAATACCAAAGTCTGCGTGGTGCTGCTCCGGGAGACTCCGGGGGTGGGGTTGGGGGTAGGGGGTGCACCGGGGGCCTCTCACCGAGGGGGCTCCTGCCTGGGGCCACCACTACAAAGCCCCGAGAGGTGCAGGAGGGGCAAGAGCCCACCAGTGACAGCAGGGGCGCGCCAGTTTCTCTCCATGTCCTCTCCCAACACCAGCTCAGTCCGAGCGACCCGCCGTCTCAGAGCTGACCGCTTGCTCCAGGAGTCTCGCTGTCCCGGTTGGTTGTTCCCTTGCATGCAGTGGCAGGAAGGATGCACGCTGGAGTTCTGTGCCTGTGCTACCTGCTGGTGCTGTGCCCGCCCAGGGCGCACGGTCAGTGGTGGAGGCTGTTTGTGCGGAAGGTGGAAGCCACGGTGCCCCCTGTGGCCACAACCGAGGTTCCCATGACCACCCCAGGGACGGAGCCTGCTGTGGCCACCAGCAGCAGCAGCACCACCATGCAGGCGGACATGCTGACAACCGCCCCAGCCCCCCCTGGGGAAACAAGCAGCAGCAAGCCCAGGGCTAGGAAGAGACCACTAAAAATGTGGAACAGTGGTGAGTTTGGGAAATAAAGAAATGTTAGCTGTTAGTTTATCTGGTAGTTCAATTCAACCTCATGATTTATTTATGATTTTGATTTTACTTTGATTTTAGGTAAGAGTAAGGGAAGTAAAGGGAAGAGGAAGCTGTTTTTCTTTTCTTTTTCTTTTTTTAACAAGGGTACAAGGATACACTGAGGTCTTGTTCAGTGACTGAGTTAAGTAAGCCTTGGTTGTTAACACATTGGCATTAGCAATGGTTATGATAACATAAGCTCCTTTGAAAGAAATATTTACACAAAGTGGGGAGCTTGTACTGAAGAGTTGATCAAAAGTCGTCTGTTTCATCCCCGATCCTTGGCACAGGTTCAGATCCCACAGCGGGATCATGTCGGAACTTAAAGACCACATTGTCTCACTAATAGACCACTTTGTCCCACAGACTGAATTGGACTCTAATTGAGGTAGGCTATCATTTAATGACGCACCCGACTGTCATGACACTCTTCAGTCTTTAAAGTAAAGGCTTGAATCCATATCACATGATATTCTAATAGGATTACAGTGGCTATCGTGCCACTGTAAGTCAGGGTTACTGTGTGAGGCGTTCAGGGTGGCCCCCTTTTGCCATTTGGAAAAGAGGATGCTGCTGCTTTGTGTACTTCCATGCTTCCAAACTGTTAGTGTGGATGAGAACATATTGCTGTGTACTTATTTACCTGAAGTGGTTAGTGTGGATGAGATCAATACATGCACACATTTGGATTGGTGCTTTACATGTTAAGAAGTGTGCAGTCATTCCACAAATGACCTTTCAGTCATGCTGACTGTATCAACTTAATGTATTTTTCATCAATTTGAACTTGCCAGACAAAACAATATTTAATTCAGGGCATGAATTTAATCTTAAAGCTGTTTAATCAAACAATGAGCTACCAAAATTTAAATGAAATAACCTGATCTAGCAGTTTTGCTCCACATTGCCCTACTAATTCCAAGTATTTCTTAAAGATGCTCTAAGCGATGTGACACGTTTTTAGGACTAAAACATGTGTTGTTACATACAGCAAACATCTCCTCACAATCTGCTAGCTGCCTTGTCCCCTGAACACACTGTAAAAAAACGCGGTCTCTGTAGACAGCCCAGGCTCCACAAACGGCAACATAACACAGTGGGCAAACCTAGCATAACAAACGAAAACGAAACACAACAGTGTTCCAGCCAATAAACGACAAGGTTCATGAGTCTTTCGGGAGGCATGGGAGGGAGGGGGAGGAGTAAGCTAACTTATAACGCTTGAACCGATCTCTGGAGCTATCGTCCGTTTTGTTTGACAATACTTCGAACGTCAACAAAAAGTGACGTGAAACAGCATCGCTTAGAGCGCCTTTAAGTAACCTTTTTGCTTTGGATCTGAGCCATTTCACATCTCATTTATCTGGACTGTTTGGGGTCTGTGTGTGTGAGTGTGTGTGTGTGTGTGTGTGTGCATGTGCGTGTGCGTGTGAGTGTGTGTGTCTGTGTGTGTGTGTGTGTGTGTAATCAAAGTTGGACTTGCCTTGACTTGTTGTGTTAATGTGCCTGAGAGAGAAGTTGTTTCTGGTTGTACACTACTCCAAGGCAAAGCAAGCAGACTTAACCTCCCTCACGCCAGGGTCCTTGATCGCTCACCTTAATGCCTCTACACCTGCTGCCTGAGAGCAGACACCCATCAGCACACAGCACCCTACCTAGGTGTCTGTGTGTGTGAGTGAGTGTGTGTGTGTTGTGGGGAGGGCGGGGGGTAGTCATTTAACAGTGTTTCCATTCCCAACAATGCAGATGATTTCCTGTGTGGGACTAATAACACAAGCGTGGGAGGAAGAGCACAAGCAAACACAAACTAGTAATTGTAGTCATTGCAGTAATGTAAATTATGTGCACGAGTGTTTGTATGTTTGAGCATCTCCAGAGGACATTAAGTCTGCCCACTGCCCTGCTAAACTGTGCGAGACCGACATGCTCCCGTGTTACTGGAATGAAACTTTCCAGGAGACTCACTTGTCTATGCTGATGGCTGCATTTGGGTTACACACACAAAGCTCATTACAATAACCAAATTCTTCAACCAAAACTTGGACAAAACATCACGGCAGGAAGTGTAGGTTGGTTTTCTGCCTCCTTGTAGGAACGAAAATCAGGAGTATTTAATGGGTTGATCCGGTGGAATGTGCAGGTGATTGTGGTCTCCGTGGGAGACGAGCAGCATGCGATGGAGAATGCGAGAGCATGAAGGATTTTCTTTGGACTCCGTGACATTCAAGCCCTGCTTGGACAGCGGCGTGTCAGGGGGATCGCGTAGGAGTGTGTCTGAGGCCATAGAAGAATGCACTGCCTGACAAGATGAGTCTCTTTCAATTTGATGCATAGCCCAATATGAGCTGTTGTGGAGAACAGGAAGGAACTGCTGCCACGGATAATGAAGCCTCTGGAAGTACTGTGATCTACAAATCTAATAAAGTTATACAGTGTTTAAACTAATGTATGATCAAATGGAGAAGTTTCTAGGTTTAGCATTTGTATTTTAATTCATTTGCTGTATAAAAGAACCTTCAAGTGGTGGTACTTAAAACTGTGTCACAGTGACAACACCATAGTGGATAATTGTAAACTTGTCTTCTTAATCATTTTCTTTATTCAACTGCTCATCCTGAATATATGGTGTTTGGGGTCAGTAATCTCACAGTATTCAGCAATGCAACTCACTTGAAAACACATGTAAGTCGAAAACACGGTCCTAACAAAACAATTGAATGTACAAGTGATTAATAATTCCTATAATCCAGGGATCCATGAGACCTCGGGGAAGATTCTCATAAGCAGCTGATTAGTGATCCCTAAGAGACTCAGACTCTGGTGTTAGATGCTGGTCCTAGTCTGAGCAGAGCGCCCTAAGCTGCTTTACTGAGCTTGCACTTTCCTCCCCCAGAGCGTGGATCCAAGTCTCACCTGGACCTGACTGAGCTGATAGGAGTGCCTCTCCCTCCCTCGGTCTCTTTCATCGCTGGCTATGAGGGCTTCCCCGCCTACAACTTTGGGCCCGATGCCAACATCGGCCGCCAGGCTAAGACCTTTGTGCCGGACCCTTTCTTCCGGGACTTTGCCATAATCGTCACCATCAACGCCACCAGCATCCAGGGCGGGGCGCTGTTCGCCATCACCAACGCACAGCAGCAGGTGGTGCAGCTCGGCCTGGCCCTCACGCCGGTGGAGGACAAGACCCAGAGCATCGTCCTCTACTACAGCGGCCCAGGGTCCCCCCCCCAGGCCGCAGATGGTGTCCTTTAAGGTGCCCGACATGTTCCACAAGTGGACGCGCTTCACGCTGACTGTGCAGGACCAGGAGGTGCGCCTCTACATGGACTGCGAGGAGTTCCACGCGGCCCCCCTCCATCGGGGCCCCGAGCCTCTGCACTTTGAAGACGGCTCTGGTATCTTTGTAGGCAACGCCGGGAGCACAGGCCTGGGCAAGTTTATGGTGAGTACTGGTTGTGGTGTGTGGACATGACTGGATGTGTGTGTTGTCTGATTCTTTGTTTCTTTGTCAATGTTGTCTAGAGACAATCTAGCAACCATTACAGTTAGTTAGTTAGTTACATTACATTAGTTTTGTCAGCCTTTAGTAAGCACTGTTGTGCATTCAGATATCTACAGTAGCAGTTGAAATTACTATAGTCTGGGTCAACTTGCAGGTTGGATGAGCTTTTTTCTGACGGCACAGAAAGACCTTCATCTTGTGAGAAAAAAACAGAACCTGACTTTTTTCTGTGTGTGTGTGTGTGTGTGTGTGTGTGTGTGTGTGTGTGTCTGTGTGTGTCTGTGTGTCAGAACAAAGGAGCCATGGTCTTTTTCACTCAACACTCACGTATCCCTCTTTAACGTGTCTGAAGATTCTCCTGTTATCCTTAACTCTGACACAGCGCACATTTCTCCTGAGAAGAGCGATAACAGCCAGACCTGTTTATAGACCTGTAATCTCATTTCCACCCGCCTCTCTCATCCCGTCGCCTCCTCATCTCACTGTGCAAAGACTCCTGGAATTCAGCACGTTATTGCCGAGGGAGCGGAGGTCATTGTCCTCTTTTATTGTGGCTGCGTGGCAATGCACTCCCAGGGCTTCTTCCAGGGGAAAGCAATATTTTATGTTCTGTGTCACAGATTAGATTCTAGGGTTTCTGGGTGTAAGAGAGTACAACTGGCTAAAAAGATTGTGTGTGTGTGTATGTATGTATGTTAGAGTGTGTGTGTGTGTGTGTGTGTGTGTGTGTGTATGTGTGTGTGTGTTTTTCACATGTGATTTTGCGCTTGTGAAAAGGTCATCGTCTTGGTTACAGCAGTGGCAGGGTGGTTGTCTTTGTGTGAGCCAGTGTGGGCCCTGCTCCTGTCTGTATGAATGAGCCAGCCAGTGAGTCTGTGTCCCGGGTGCTGGTCCTGTGTGAGAGTGGGAACAAAACCGAGTGGGAACAAAAGAAATGTAGACAGGAAACATAGACAACGCTCACTGTAGAGTCACTAACAACATCCTTCTTGCCCCACAACAAAGTGTTAGTTAATGCTGTATAAGGCTTAGTTAACGGTGTATAAGTGATGTTCTACTGACTACACTGGCCCCATCAGGGTTTAGAACCAAATATTTTTTTACTGGAAGAAAAAAAACGAAGGAGGAGGAAACTGAGGAGTCAGTCTCTCTCACTCACCCTCTCTCTCACTCTCTCTAATTCCCTCTCTCCATCCCTCTCTAATCTCTCACCGATGGGAGTGGCGACAGCAGGCAGGTCACACTCCAACATTCCTTTTCAGATTTGTCCCCTAAGCTCTGCGGCCCCACTCTCCTACCCTTGCTGTGGCCACTGGTTTGGGCCACTTGATTTTAGTGGACAATAATCCATTTAGCACACAAAGGAGAGGATTTTTTTGACGTCCTTTCATCATTAATGAAGAAAAAACTGAGTAGATGAGCTCTCAGGGCATGGCGCTTCAGGGTTGGCAGTGTAGCAGTAGGACACTAAGTCTCCAATATCTTTGAAGGTCTCAAAACAACAAGAAGCTAAGCTTCTGTGCATTCTCAGCTCAGAATCCATGCCACGTTAAAAGCAGGAACATCAGGCAATTTGATTTGAGTCAAGGCATCTCATAAGAAAGCATTTGTTTGCTGTATATACTGAGAAGGACGCATGCTTGAGCAAGTTGTGTGTCTCTTTGCTCTGCAGGGCTCCATCCAGCAGCTGGTGATTAGACCTGACCCCAGAGCAGTCGAGGAACAGTGCGAGGAGGACGACCCTTACGTACGTACACACACACACACACACACACACACACACACACACATCCTCTGTCATATATGTGTGGGAGGTGAAAGGGCTCCTCTTAGTGGTCAACAGAGCAAACTGTTAAAGGGTCACTGGGATGATTCAACGGAAGTTCAATGGTTGTATTCCTACTTTGTCTTTGTCTCTCTCTCTCTCTCTCTCTCTTTCTCTATCCCCCTCTCTCTTTCTCTGTGTGTGTATGTATGTGTGCATTCATAGGTGTCAGGTGATGGCAGTGGATTTGAAGGCCTTGACGACAGAGAAGGTGAGGAAGAAAGCCTGAAGAGAGAAGAAGAGGAGCAGAAGCGCACCTCATCCATGGTGAGAACTAGGAGAACTAGGGCTGGGAGTCAAGAATCAGTAATCGTGCAAAATTGAGAATCAAATGTTTCTGATCAGTAATCATGCAAAAGAATCAGTAATCGTGCAAAATTGAGAATCAAATGCTTCTGATCAGTAATCGTGCAAAAGAATCAGTAATCATGCAAAATTGAGAATCAAATGCTTCTGATCAGTATACTAAAGGCCTAAATGTTTATACTGGAAACCTGTATCGTCTATCTATATCTATCGTATGCTAAAGGCCTATATGTTGATAAAATCTTATGTTGGTAAATCTTATTAATTCCCACAAGTGATAACTCTGGGAACTAATAATGCAGGTTCTTATCGGTCTTATCGGTTATCAACATGTGCACAGAATACTGTATTAATTTGCACCCATTGCTGATGGAATATTCCAAAATTTTCAAATAAAGGCATTTTAGTGAGTCAATATATGTCAATCTTTTTAAGTTTAATGAAACAAAGATGGATAATTCTTAAGTACAAAGAACTGGAATCTGAAATCAGTAAAAATTTTAATCATATATATCCCCAGGTGAGAACTTGGGCCGCTCGGTGAATGATTCAAAGTAATCAATCATTATGAAATGATGATAATGAGTGAATAAATAATATTTGTTGTAAGTGCATTATTTGCATTATGAATTTTTATTCAGTGCCGTGAATCCTTGCAATGCATTGCTCTGTAGTGTACAGTACACATACAGAACACATTTACTGTGTTCATTCAAGGCCTCAAAGTGTCTGATCTGTTGAATTGTGTCTGCTGATTAAAACTTCGATTGTAGTTTTGTGACCTGAGATCTTTGTGTGGAAAGCAAAGAGAATGCATACAAAACAAAAGTCTCATTATTCCATTTCATGACCCGACTGTGTTTGTGTCCTTGTTTTTTTTTCATCAAGTCTTACATCATCCTGAGGCTTTATGTATTGTACTTCTCATCTGTTTTTGAGCGAGAACATTTTTGAGCAACCTTGTTAGTGTTAGTATTGCCTTTGCGACCTTTAATTACTGATAAACGTTCCATTCCACATGTATTATGTGGATGCAAAACTAGTTCCTTTATTGTGCAACAGTAGAATCAAGGTTGAATTTGAAGTCTCAAATCTGTGTCTCCTGTAGGCGCAAGGGCCCGTGTTGGCCCCTCCAACTGTAGCCCCAGCGGTCGAGGACGATGAGCTATCTGGTCACCTGGTTCCCACTGAGGAGGCCTACCCGACACATGAGGCTCTGCTGGGAGGTGAGGTGTAGTTGCGCTAACTGTATATCAATAGCCTCACAACAATACAAAATGGTTCTTTTGGCTAAATGGCGCCCTCTTTGGCAACCACAATTAAAGTACAATGCTTTGTCATATTTGACATCACTTGTAGGTTTTGTTCACCCATGTTAGCGGCTATTTGTACATTTGTATGTTAGCGGCTATTTGTATTTGTATATTTATATATTGTATTTATATATATATATATATATTTTTTTTTTTTTTTTGCCAATGCACAACCCCTCTTATTTCTTCAAAGGCTAAAGCAAAAGTTTTTTTTATTCTACTTCTCCTTTAAATGATAAAAGTGCCCATACATGCAGATATAATGTTGTTCATAGTGTGAAAGTATCAGCTTGTATCAACCTGCAAATTAAAGCTTCTTTGATAAAAACGTGCTGATGCCTGATTGCAGGACATGATACTGAAGAACTTGGGGAACGGTCAGGTGATGTAAGTAAAAATGAAGTTGTGTCCAGTATTGACATTAACTTTGAACATTTGAACTTTGAAAATTTGATGTTTATTACATTTCTTCTGCAACAGTTGTCCTGTTCCTTAACTAGATTTTTTTCTGCCTCTATTTTGTAAACACATAATGTCCCAGGGTCCAATTGGCCAAGGACCCAAAGGAGAGCGTGGGGACCCAGGACCTCGTGGTCTCCCTGGCCCTCCCGGCCCCCCCGGCCCTGTCACCATCTCAAGGCCAGGACCGTCAACGCAGCAGCCTGGACCAAGAGGAGCACAGGGCCCAGCTGGCGCCCCAGGGTCTCCAGGGAGGCCTGGGAAGGATGGATTACCTGTAGGTGTAGACATTTATAAAATGTAATCTGGCATAGTAATAAACCATTTACAATCTGTAATTCAAATAACCATCTCTCTCCATACTCCAGGGTCGCAAAGGACAAGATGGAGTGCCGGTGGGTAAAAGCACATACTCAGGCTTTATTGTTCCTTTGTTGCACACGTTAGTGCTATCAGTCAGTCACTGTACATCATCACAGCTATTCACAGTAGTAGGAATGATAGCATTAAAAATGAATGGTGGCATAACGATTTTTCTTTATTAACAAATAATCTAATTAATGACTTTGCCCACTGCTTACTGCTTAGATATCAGACTATGGCACCACAAATGCAGGACTTTCTCTCTCTCTTCCCTACAGGGTCTTAGGGGACCAGCTGGTGCTCCAGGACTACCTGGGGAGGATGGGTCCAAGGGGGAGAAGGTGAGACTTTTATTGGGTATGATTGGAGGCTCTTGCCCCATATCACACCAGGGCACATAAAACATTAATGGAAACGTAGAGAACAGTTGTTTAACATGTATACGTCTTTGACCTTTGACTTTGGTGGACTATGTGATGGCTACAGTTGTTATGGTTGAAATGACTGGGTCTTTTGGATGTCTCACCCGGACAGGGTGATCGTGGAGTCGGTTTGTACGGACCACCTGGGCTACCAGGACCGCCTGGACCTCCTGGTCAACCAGCTCTTCCCAAGAAGTTCAGAGACCCGGTCAGTGACCTCTGTGCTTTTCATATCAGTTAGAATGAGTGAAGGAATGAATGAATGTCCTTTATTGTCATTGTCACAGGTACAATGAAACTGAGAGATGTCTCTGGTCAGTGCATCATCACATAAAATAATAGAATATAATAAATACTTGCCAAATAAATTGCTAATACAGTAAATACACCCAAGCAAGACCTAAAGCCACATACAGACAATCAACATACGTCCAGTTGATATAACAATCAAACAATCAATCAATCATGTAAGCGCATTCAACAAGACATGTCTCATAGCGTTTTAACAGCAAGGGCAACAGGGGCAAGGAAAAACTCCCTATCAGCATTTTTTGTTTGTACTTGTTGTGGTAAAGGAAGAAACCTTGGGCAGTTCCGACAACTCAATGTGCTAACCCAGCTGCCTAGGGCAAGTTCCAATCTCTTACATATTATAAGATATGGTGTGAATATAGTCATGTCAGGGTTGTCTGTGGAGCTGGTGGCTGGAGGCCAGAGATGCTGGATCAGGCAGTGGAAGGCTGCCATCTTTCCGTACCCGGGATCCGTAAAGGCTCTCCTTCACGGCACAGCAAGTTCCAGTCTCTCACACATCATCATAGAAACTAGATGTCTGTGAAGATCTGAAGTTGAAAAACTAGATGCACCCCAGCAAAAGATAACAAGACTGTCACATGGTGTTACAGCATCCTCATTTTCTTCTGCTTCTGTCTCCTTGACCATTGTGTTCTGATTCTAGTCTACTTCCACTACATGGGAATAGCTACTGTAGGTCACTACAGTGTCATGCTAGTAGTTTTTCTCTTGAAACACTCTATACACACTGTTTTTGAACTACAAAACAAAACACAGTTATGTGACATTTTGTGAGATTGCAACATACAGCAATAACCCTCTAATCATGGATGGGTGATCATTTCCATGAACCTGTTAAGGCACACCCCTATTTTTCCTATTTTTCAAAAAAACGGCATACCCTAATTAGAAGCTTTCCAGTTCCTACATAGTTTTAGACTCAGGGATGTGCCTAATACCATTGGAAAGGTGACACCCTCAAGTTTTTTCTAGAAGAATATGTATGTTTCTGTGACATATGGACACAGAGTTACAGAGGTTGGAACTAAGTTTTTTTTTCCGCTCATTTCAAATGACTATGAACTAACTAAGATATGAAGGTACCATCCTTATGATACCCCCAAATCAAAAAAATCTAATCCCTAACTCCATCTCTCAGATTGTTACACAAAAAAATTTGAAGTCAAAAGACCAAAAATATGATTTTTGAATATAAAGTTTTGTAAAACATGTTTTGCTTGGGACCCCTATGTAAATTCGCAGAGGGACTTTTTGTAAACAAGAGGGCCTACTGACATTCAAAATTTTATAACTTGAAAACCCCTTCACCTAGAAACATAAAATTGGTTTCAAATTAAAGCTAAGACCCTGGGCTTTCATGTCTGTTTGATTTGAAGTTACTCCTTCTGGCATTGAATGACACAAGAATAACCATAAAAAAAAAGCGGGGGGGGGGGCGTCCCACAGGTGGGACGGTGAGCCTTATTAAAACCCTTCCGCATTTCTACAAGTTTCATTTTTCACTAAAAGTTTTTGAGTCAGCCGAACTTTAGAGGGGCTCTGCATGAAGATCCGTTCATTATCAGTCTAGTAGGACGGCCAGCAATCAGCTTTATATGAGTAAATATCCCAGTGTCCTGGAAATCAATGACCAAAACAGTTGATAAAGAACCTAAATGACTACAGTATGCTGCGTTAGCCCTAGTTTACACATGCTACCTTCCTCTTTTCCATACGCAAGCGGTCTTACAAATAGCCTATTCTCAAAATGTTTTTGTCAATGTTTTAATTTTAATCATTGTCATTTTTGACAGTTGTGTGCAGAATTTAGTAAGACTTTCATTACTGTTTTAATGTGAAAAAATGTTTTTGTTGCGGCAGGATGCTATTGATGCATATGGCTCTGGGTTTGGAGACTTTGACAGTGACACAGAAATCATCCGAGTGAGTTCCAGAATGTTATTAACTTCTTTATTCTGTACAATGTCCAGCAGAGGGCCCATCAACTCTGTCCTCTCAACACTGAGGATGGAATAGAACACAATAGGACACAATAATTAGTCAGGGTTTTTAGGTAAATGGGTAATTGTATACATTTTTATATTTTACATTGTATACATTCAAGTACATTTTAAGTAAGAATAGTATGCATAGGGATCATTTGTTGAACTGATTCACTGACAAACAACATTTGTTTGTAGAAAACCAGTATGCAGGCCTACAGTCTCTAATATGTTTTCAAATTCAGAGGGTTCTACAAACTGATCCCAGGCTATAAATAATAGTTCTTTGGCTATTTGGCATACTCACCAATTGACTTTGTCTGGTTGCTCAGGGTCCACCTGGGCCCCCCGGTCCACCCGGCCCGCCAGGGCCCCCAGGTGCTTTAATTAACCCAGCTGAAGGCTTTCTGCTTGGAAGCCCTGGCCTTACCGGAATGGAGGGTCCCGTGGGCAAGCCAGGGCCGCCTGTAAGTACCTTTGCTTCATGGACTGATGAGGATGCTCGTCTGAAGGTCAGCCTGGTAGAGTGTGCTGAAGTAGCCGTCTGTGGGGGATTTCCATATTTAACTAAGATACTGTACATTCCTTTACCATTTAAAAAGTGTTAAATAATGTAAATGTTTATGTAATGTTTATGTAAAAAGATGGGGTAAGAGTTAATATTGGGCCACGTGTTAATATTGACCAACCTTGAATTTCCCCTTGGGGATCAATAAAGTATCTATCTATCTATCTATCTATCTATCCAAAATCTGCAACCATAAACTACAATAATAACATAATAACTAATAACAACTACAATATATAATATAACCACAGGAAATTCATAAGCAATTTGTTTGGAAGCTCTAATGAATATGTGCAGTAGCTGGTCTGAGTAATATGATATTATGGATGTAAACTCACAGTGCACAGCCAAATACAGTCACTGTACCCTCTGTGGAGCTGACTCTGTCCCCCTCTGCTCTCTCCCTCTGATGATTGCCATGCTTGGTGGGATCCCAGAGCCTGATGTTTGAGGAGCAGTTTAGTGGCTCTGGGTCAGATTCGGGGTTCGGCTCGGGGTTCTCCTCTGGCTTTGGTTCCGGGTTTGATTCCGGGTTTGATTCCGGGTTTGGTTCTGGTTTTGATTCAGAAGAGGTATCCCCCCGGCTCTCGCAGGTCTTTGAGCCAGCCTAAAAAGACAGCATTTATCTCCAACATTAATGACATGCCATCCATGTTCTCTGACTGCTCTCAGCTTGGCTGCGTTTGCTTGTGGCTGTACTGTATGTGTGGAGCTTTGTGGGTTGTGCTGCTGAACATTTTGTTTGCTACACCCGGTGTTTATTGAATATCCCATGTGTACTGGGAAGGAAGTGTGACTTTTGCTGAAATATTAATTTTCTCATTTTTCAACCAAGACAGTGCTCAGAAGTCGATGCTGTATTTTATGTAGATTTTGTATTCAAATCCTCTTTGGACATAAAGCTGGAATTCAAACGCTTAACCCATTCTCAATGTATCCCGTTTTTATTTATAATCTTTGGGTTTCTTTTAGTTAAATGTCAAATTAAATGCAACTGATGAGCTACTTACAGTAATTGCCAATATATGGACAAATTTGGATAAGAAGTGTCTTAACGAGCTTCAAACTAAAACGTGTTGCTTGTTTGCTGAACATGAACTGTTGGAGAAAATCTGTCTTTTTCAACAACTGAGGTCTTTGCTTGTACTAACACTATTCACAAGGCCTGTCTGTGTTACTAAGCAGCCATTGTGTATCATAGGATGTACAGCTTGGAAGCTCTCTGAATGATCTTTGTGTTGGTATCACAGGGCGCTGCAGGTTATGATGGTTTCACTGGCCCACGTGGCCCTAAAGGAATAAAGGTAAGACATTAGAACACTTTTTAGTAGGAATACACATATCAACATTTTAAAGGCATTATTTACAGTAAAGGCATTATTGACTGTGTTGTATTTGTGCCATGGTGTAAGGCAAGGTATGTATGAGTGTGTGGGTGTGTGGAAATATACTTTTGTATTTTCATTTTCATATCATGTATATTCGGCCAGGAAGAAGCCCTGAGTGTGCTATTTTTAGTGTAGTACAGCATATTGTGTTCTCTTTTCTAGGGAGATCAAGGTTTACCAGGACTTCCTGGTCAAAAGGTACATTTTACACCCTTTTTGTTTTCAGTTTTGCAGGTTGTTGCTTCATTTTGTGTGCCATCTTAGTTTCTTTCAGAAAAACACAAATAGCTTCTAGACATTACTATACTAATTTTAAGATAAATGTTACCTTTACTAAATCTTGGCAATTTGGAATTTTGGCAATACTATTAAGCTGATTTGAATCATACACCCTACTATATACTGTAGCCAAACGTGTCAATATGTGAACATTTTGCCCATTTATTCAAAAGAGTATTTGTTATGTCAGACACTCATAGTGGATGAGATGTTCTGGCTGGTCTGACTCCTAATGTAGGGCTTTGTTATTTCTAAAGTAGCCCAAAACCTTCTAAAAGGCTGTACAGTTGCTGTTGTTATATTACAATACTAATGGTCAAGGTTTAATGATTAGTTTCAGTAAAAGGTATTGGAGAGGGAAAACCTTGGCTTGCAATGCTGCAATCAAGCAATTTCTCCACTAATGGACAGACCTACAATTACTGACACAGACACATGAATCAGTGATGGCCTTATTACGTGGGGTAGTTTTGTTCTGGAACAGAGACAGGCCTTTTTATTCATTTACTTCACTGTTCTCAAAACTTAAGCCAACTGAAGTGGAGTGTGTTCCATCCCTAGGGACAGCGATGAGTTTGTTGTGTGTTTCTACCCATAGGGTGACCCTGGCGTACCTGGTCCAGCGGGCTCACTGGGGCCAATGGGACCCATGGGACCTATGGGATCTGTAGGGCCACAGGGGCCCCCTGGTCCACCGGGCCCCCCTGGACCCTCAGGAAATGGCTTTACACTTGAGGTATGGCTTCAGTGCCTTCAGGCCTGCTAGAGATGGACAGCAAGTTGTCTGTGGTATTCACTAGAATATATTTTGAAATGTTTAGGCCTTAATTAAATCATCTGTTTAGGACCTGGAAGGTTCGGCAAATGGAGGCCTTCTTGGTACAGGAGTTTTGAGGGGAACTCAGGTAAGAAAAAAATACACTTTCTGAACACAGTAGGCTACAGGGTATAATGTTCATAGTCACTCTATGTTTACTGTGATAGAATATTTTATATGCTATGCCAATATTTATAATACGGTATACAATGCATCCATGTATAGTTCCCTTAGGATGTATGATGGAACTTCAAAAAGATCTTGCAGAATCCATCTCTGATATTGTTGGATGGTCTTGTTTTGTTCCCGTAGGGTCCTCCTGGTCTTCCTGGCCCTGCAGGACCACAGGTATGACCTCTGACATGCATGTGGGACTAGGGCTGGGAATCTCGAAACGGGAATCCAATCTAGAGAAATCATATGTCACTTTGACCTTATCAGTTTCTCTTATTGAAATGTGTCTACTGTTACACAGTATCTTCAAATCTCATCTTAACAAATCTCTACAAAAGCCTTTATAATCACTGAATCTCTTTCTGTGTCTTCATTACATAGGGTCTACCTGGTCCAGTCGGACAGCCTGGCTTATCAGTAAAGGTTAGTTTCTTCATTTTTATTGAAGAAGTATTCTGGTTAGTAGAGGGAACATATATTTATACATGAGTAGCCTATATACTGTCCATGGCAGTCCTATATATAATGCCATATAGAACTTTGTATAATGTAAGTGAGGGATAAATCAGTGAGTCCTCAGTACGTCCTCAGTTTTAATGCATTGTGGTTAAAGCCGGGCTAAGCAACGTTCTGTTTTTTTCTCTCACGAGCTCCCTCTAAAGACCGCTGTATTGCATTGTATTGCACTGCATTCTATTGGAGGCGGACCGCTGCTGTTGAACATTGCAAATGCTGTATCTACCGTTGTAGGCCACAGTGGCGCATTGTACACCGTTCGTTCGCCGTGTAATGACTCATGTTAGCATCCTAAACAGTATGAAACGGATTAATTAACTGAAAAATGTTGCTTAGTGGGCCTTTAATACAGTACACAGTATGTCTGCATTTCGTGTACATAAAGTCAGTCATAATGAAATATGCCTCATGAGGCTGGTCTGATGTGTCGGTATCTACCCTTGTGTCCTTGCCCTCTGTTATCAGCGTCTCTGTGTCTGAATGCTTGTGCCAGGTGGAGTAATAAAAGTCAACTTAATTAACACTGACTCTGCTTGATCAGATGGCTACACCCCCCCCTCCCCCTCCCCCTTCAAAGAATTGGTCTGTGAACCCTTTCAATTCATGTGTATGTAGGGAGAGCAAGGAGCGCCTGGTCCAGATGGTCAGCCAGGAGTAGCTGGACTTCCTGGCATGCGGGTCAGTGTTTTTCCTTATGCTTCCCTACCAACAGGTCATATGATATGCCAGTGTTGAAAACTGACAAAAGTGCCTCATAAGAACAATCTGCTGCTGTGTTGTGTCTTGCATATTCCATTTGCATTTACCAGTGGAACTAAATGCTCAAAAAGATCGTAATCATCTTGTTTCCTTTTCATCAGGGGGTTAAAGGAGATAAAGGAAACCCAGGTCCAAAGGTATACAGCTCCAACAAAAAGCTCTTCATCTCCACAGAAATCAATCAATCTACAATCAATCAAATCAATCAATAATCTCCCCTAAAGAAGGGTACCATCAATTGACAGATCACATGCACAAACCGTATTGGATTGGAATGGTTACTTGCCATACATAATATCCCTAATTACTTTGTTTGTTTTTAAATCACTTTATTTATCAGCAAAAAAATATCATTAGCACAATCAGAATGTCTTATGGTTGACAAGCCATTATTTTTAGGATCTTGGTTCCCTTGAGATAAAGATTTTGTTTATTTACATTCTGTACATATGTATTCCCTTGTTCAGGGGGAACCAGGCCAAGATGGACGGAGCCTCCCGGGTCCTCCAGGGCCCCCAGGCCTACCAGGGCCCACAGTTACGCTTCAGGACGTAAGTTAGCTGATTGGAACCTTGTAGCTGTTTGCTGAAGATCATTGAGATCATTGGATCATCACAGGATTGCACAGCGCACCTCTGGTATAAATAGTTTCAATTTCTTGCTTTTGTATCTGGTTGATCTCCAGCTCCTGCTGAACGACACAGAAGGCATATTTAACTTCACAGAGATCCGCGGACCCCCAGGGCCAAGGGTAAGCATTACAATAAGTAAAGTCAAGGCTAAATCAATCCATGTGCTTTAGCTTTTATCCGCTATGAGCTTTGAGCCCTGAGGCTGAAGGAGTGTCTTAACACAGGATCAAACGTGTGTTTATATCTACTCAAACTCTTCTGCTAACCAAAGCTTGCAGGATGTTTGCATAAATGAATGGTGTTCATTTAGATAATCCCATACATAATATATTTTGGTAGTGTCTCTGCCAGCAAAATGGACAATTTAGTTTCTCAACGTGCATTGTTACTCTGTTTGCCACATAACAGAACATTACTTTCTCAGCAGCCCACTTTGATAACTATGATGGCATACAGTGTGTGTATGATCCACATCAGAATGGCTGTATTGTTTAATTACTGTGTACTGTGTCACAGTGGCTGAATTGTTTTGTTACTGTGTGTACATGTTTGTTTCTTCTTAGGGCCCCGAAGGATTGCCTGGCAAAGCAGGATTCCCTGTAAGATCTCTCTCTCTTTTTTTCTCTCTCTCTCTCTTTCTCTCTCTCTCTTCCTCTCCCTCTCTGTATCTTTGCCTTTGCCTCTCACATTATGTTGACTTAATATTCAGTGCTCTACTCGCTGGAAAGGGCACCCGTGTATAAATGTTTACTATCAAAAATAGGAGCCTATTGTAAGATGCCATGCTATCTGAAATCTCAGTATAGACCTGTCAGACTGTTCCTGGTACTTTAATAAGAGGCTATATCTCATTGTGTTTTCTCTAACATGGTGTATATTTATTTTCTCTTTACTTTTGCCTCACTGGAGGACTACCGGTATGTTCCCATGTTAAAGGACAGCACTATGCATAGTGCCATAGCTGTATTTGTTAGCTGGACTGGTTGGAGTGTTAAATAATACAGATATACAGTACAATGTGTTAGAGATATCTCTATATTTAAAATGAGACATAAAAGATAAGGAGAGAGGTAATAGCTTTTCTTCAGTAGCATGACAGTGGGAAAAGAAAAAAGGTTATCTTTGCCCAGTTAGCGCCATTCAAACCATCTTACCAAGAGATGCGCCTGATGTTCCCTTTTCAGGGACCAAGGGGGCCAAAGGGGGACGTTGGATTGGCTGGTGTTCAAGGACCCCCGGGACTGAAGGTAGGAAGTCTGACTCTCCCGTGGGTACAAATGTGTGAATGGGCACTCGGTCTTCACATCACGATGGACAAATCATTTGAGTGTGTTTCCTGCCAGCGGCTGTGTTTGTGGTTATTCTAAAGCGTATTCTAATTTGTCTCAGGGTGAGAAGGGGGAGCCCGGGGTCACCATCGCTGCAGATGGCTCTTTAATGACGGGCATGAGAGGCCCCAGAGGTCCAAAGGGAATCAAGGTATTTGAGCAGATGTTCAGATTGGTGGAGGGAAGCCATGATGGCTGGGAGTGCTGCTGGTTGTGTGTGTGTGTATGTGTGTGTGTGTGTGTGTGTGTGTGTGTGTATACTGTACTGTACGTGTGTGTGTGCGTGCGTGTGTCCTTACTGTGTGCTCCTCTCTGTGCAGGGTGACTCAGGCCTACCCGGCATGGCTGGAATAATTGTAAGACACATCATTAACTGAATACACATATGCACCAGTACACATAGAACTGAAGCATACAAATTGACGTTTACATGTTCATGTACCGGTACATACAAAAATGTGCACACACACACATGCAAACACACACACACACAGTAGTCAAAAATAGTAAAGAGTGATCTTTTCCAGGGACCTATTGGGCCACCTGGGCCAAAGGGCGAGTTTGGGATCCCTGGTCGACCGGTCAGTGCTTTCTGATTTTCCTTTTTTACCATCCCATAGAAGCCATTGTTGCACTGAAATGTAGACTGACAAGTCAAAAATCCTCCACTTTTAGGGTCGTCCTGGAATGGTGGGGCCGAAAGGAGATAAAGGGGATTCTCTTGGTCTGCCCGTATGTCTTACTCTTTGAAGCTATCAGCACTGTAAACTCATCTTAGTAGTTATACTGTATGCTTACTAAGTGGGTGTTGTTTTGTTTGTTTGTCTGTCTAGGGCCCCCCTGGTCCTCCTGGAGCTCCTGGGCTTCCCGGTCGCGTCCTGGGCCTCAACGGAGTGAGTGAGATTATTTCTCTCAAATGGCATTCCGTGTCTCCCACAGTTTTCATTCTGATTCTGTTGTGGACTGATGTCATCAATGTCTAAAACCAAATCCTCTAAATTTTAAAGACAGTCTTTCCAGTACCTCGTAGACCACACTGCAAAAGACCAGTAAGTCGGCTTGCTTGAGTCCTTCCCTCTTTCAGTGGAGATGGACTGAATTAGCTTGGACTCAGTAACGCATGTGGAGTCAGCCTGTGTACCCCAACCGCCCCCCCTCCCCCCTCCCCCCCCCTCCGCCAACCTCCTTATCCCATCCTCAGCGTGGTCTCATTGTTACATCGGCCACTCTGGGATAAGATAGAGAAGTGTCTGTACACACACCACCACAAGTTAGCACAGAGTTAGCAAATCTGATTGCAGAGTCTCAGATGGAGGAACTTAAATAATGATTTTAAAAGCGTGCCAAGGTCTGAGTGATGCTTTGTCATCTCAGACCCTTTCTTCTTTCTTCATTCAAAGTTATTCAAAAGCTTTATAGCCCAGTTTTTTCTATTAAAACTCTGGAATCAGACTGTTGTATCAGGCATGTTGTCTGCTCAGATGTCCAAAGCAGACATTAAAGACGCATCAAATATCAACACAAATCCCATAACCCAGGACTGAGAGGGCTCCTACTAGGCATGCTGCATGACGGTGTTTCTGGCAATGGGGTCATTTAACACACGTATTTATGTTTGAATGTACATGTCTCCCCTAATGGACTGTATACATGGATGAAATGTCACTAACAAAAATGTTAATGCCAGTGTCTAAGAAACCTTTGTTTGCTGAGCAATGTTATTGAGTACCACGCTGTTCAATATTGGTCACTCTGGCCTAGGATAATCTACCTATTGGTTTGGAATTATCTATGTGTTTGTTTATTTTCTAGATTGGCACCAGCGTGGAGGCGGTGTTAGGTATGTCCCTGTCATGGCTTTCCTGTAACCCAACAGTTGTGAACCTGACTGTGAAGCATGTAAGTGGTAAAGTGTCAGTCTGACAGTGTTGTTGCACTTGTGCTCGCTAACAGGGGCAGGGCCCAAAGGAGATAAGGGAGATACGGGTTTGGCCGGAAAACCAGGGACTCCAGAACCAGGTACCAAATTCAAATTCAATTCAAGTTATCTGTGGAGGTCACACAGTGGCGCAAGTCAGGTTAGGTCATAGAGGTATTTACTGTATTAAGCACTAGATTTCCCATTATTAAAATATTTTTGGGATTTCATCTGACATATACAATGTATTCTCTCCATTTGTCTGCAGTTGCAACTTTAGATTCCATGCACATGAAAGGATTTGTGGTAAGTCCTTCTCTATGTGGATCTATGTGGTCTTGTTTCATCGCCATATTAACACCACTATGCTCCACTTCTCTGTGGTAGACTTAGGACAGTGAGGCTGTATGTTTGTGTGTGGCTACACAGGGTGAAAAAGGTGAGCGTGGCTACACAGGTCAGAAAGGGGATCAAGGTGAGCCTGGTCCCCCTGGTCCCCCCGGTCCACCAGGCAGATCTGGCCTTGTGGTGAGTAAACTGTATCACTGAATGACTCATTTACTGACCAATGAGGTTTTCCACACACATGAACCAGACTGCGGACGGATTGCAAGTTCTTATATGTAAGACGACTCAAACTCTTATAGGGACCCAAAGGAGAAACCATCGTTGGGCCCCCAGGTCACCCAGGTGCCCCGGGTCGAGCAGGTCAGCCTGGGTTTGGCCGGCCAGGACGACCCGGACCCCCGGGTCCTTCTGGACCTCCTGGGACTCCTTCAGGCTATGGCTCTGGTAAGAATCCTTTGAGAGGATGTCTACTCTGAAAACCACATTATTCTCTTCACAAGGACATTATTCTACATGTTGTTCTTTCTCAGCTGTTGGCATCCCTGGTCCACCTGGTCCTCCAGGCCTTCCAGGAGCCCCTGGCTATGGAGCTGCTGTGAGTCCCTCATGGCACATAAGATAACAGACAGAGTGTTTTCAACTCATAAGTCATATGCAACTGCCACACCAAGCCAAATCTACCACACCACCCATGTCCACAAAAGCACATGTAAACAGTATACATATAGATAGATAGATAGATAGATAGATATACAGTACACAACCAGACCTAGATAAAAAAAAACATGCAACATGGATAACAAAGTAGTGAATTAGTGCACATGAATTGTGACATGTTCCTATGGCTGTTGTCAGGTGACGGTGTACAAAACTGGCCAGGCTCTGCTAAGGGAGACTCACCGAGCTGCTGAAGGGGCCATGGCCTACGTCTCAGACAATAGCGAGCTCTACATCAGAGCCCAGGGCGGCTGGAGGAAGATACAGGTGTGTCTCCCATCCTAGACGTTGAGCATGAATACTCAAAGACGTCATGTCAGTTTAAAAAAACACACTGAGTTTTAATACAGCGTTTTCAAGTTCTAATACAGACTTCAATTTGGACATTTCACAAGGACAGACAAAATATTTTTATATACTAAATACTGTCTAGTTAAGTGTCCCTCAGATGACTCAAGTAGGGGATTCCATGTTTGTTGTTCTGAGTGGCCCTCTCAACATGTCCCTCCTCTATCCAGCTGGGCGAGCTCATCCCGATCCCCTCGGACACTCACACAGCCGCTGTGTCTCATGGACTGAGCCGACCCGGTGACCGCAGCACCCCCCGCCTACACAGCCAGGTAACACACCAACACCTTCCCAGATACCTGCTGACCCTAATTAATGTTTGAATATAACCTGACACTACCTAGGGTTAGAGCTTACATTGTTTTGAGGAAGTTTTTAATACACATGCAAAGATGCAGTTTGACTATAACATTATGATGAATATTTTATTTGTAAGCCAAAGGAATGTAGAGTGCAAATTAAAAAGATTAGTACATAATTACATAAAAAGCTTAGGACATTATTACATACAAACATAATACTTATATGAATACATAATGCTTCTTAAAGGACAAAGAAACTCAGGCCTGCACTGTGTAATTTATATTTTTGTTGTTTAGGAACTTACCAGTTACCTGCCAAGTCATAATATCCTTCCACATACGGCATACTCTGTTCCTGGGGTAAGATTTTTCCCAACTAATATGTGGTTCCTTGTTATATTAAAAATAATTCACAGATGAATATGTATTTATGCATGCGTCTCTCTCTCTCTATGTGTGTGTGTGGTTGTTAATAATTTATGCTGTTTTGGTTTTTCAGCACAAATATTATGCTGTAAAACCCAGTAGTCATTGGTAAAATAAACAATGCCTTAGTGTTTCAGCAGTACCTGTATCAAACTTTTATGTTTTGTGTAAATCTTTAATATGTAACCAGATTATAGCGCATATAATATTCCTGTTCTGTCGCATCCAGAAAGGCCTAATCCACACTGTTTGTGGTTTTGTGTATGGCATGTGTACTTTGTTGCCAGAGACCTAGTTAATTCCGCATCAAATCATTTAACTGACCCCTTGTCATTCGCAGCTGCACTTGGTGGCTCTGAATGCGCCAGCCATGGGGGATATGAGGGGCATCCGGGGAGCAGACTTCCAGTGCTACCAGCAGGCCCGTGCCAGGGGCCTGACCTCCACCTACCGGGCCTTCCTCTCCTCTCACCTGCAGGACCTCGCCACTATTGTCAGGAAGGCCGACCGCTCAAACATGCCAGTGGTTAACCTCAAGGTGGGCACAACCGGATGATTTCTTGGTCTTGGTTGCACAGTATGCTGTTCTGTATGACGCTTGCAAAATGCATCCCACATTCGCAGATTCTTCATTTCTTCACTTAATTTCATTTCATTCATTAATTCATTTCTGATAGATATTTTCTTTACTGTTACAAGGTTACTTTTATTATACAACTTGTTTGGCTGAAAAATGTATGTGACAAAAACTGTCCATTCTGGCTTTGCTGAATTCAAGTGATTTCTGCATGTGTTTTCTGTATGGTGACCTTGGAATTTTGAAAGGCGCCCTCAAATAAAATGCATTTGGCAGATGCTTTTATCCAAAGCGACTTACAAAAGAGGATAACAATCAAGCTACATAGAGGAAACCTTAAAGAGCATAGTGCTAGGGGATAGTAGTAGTTAAGTGCTAGGATATATGTATTATTATCATGAATCTGTTTTAAAACTTCTTTGTCTTTTTTAGGGGGAGATCTTATTCAACAGCTGGCTGTCCATGTTCTCTGGGGATGGGGCTGTGTACAATCAACAGGTTCCCATTTATTCCTTTGATGGGCGCAATGTCATGACAGATCAGACTTGGTGAGCTACTTAATGTTTTGGTCAATTGTTTCATGTGATATCCTATGTCACTGCAGACTATTTAATATACATACAAGCTCAGAATAGGTGTTTTGACACCAACTAGGGTTCAATCTAACTTATTTTCAAAATGTCAGCTGCAAATTGCAAGTTGTTTTTACTTGATTCCAAGATTGATTCTCCAAGAGACGTACTAAAGACTGAATTTCTGCATATTTATGAAGATAGACTTTTGCATCTGAACCTTTGATTTAACCTTTCATCATTAGGGAATCTGTTTCTTATTGAGCTTACAAGATACAAATTCCATTTGACATGAAAATGATAAAACCCAGTTCATGGTTTTCCATTTAAATAGATTAAACTTTTACTTTTATGTCAAGACTAGTTTGATCATTTTCCCATCTGTATTCCTTTGTGTGTGTGTGTGTGTGTGTGTGTGTTCATGTTCCTCCCATCATCACCTCCCCAAGGCCTCAGAAGCTGGTGTGGCATGGGTCCAGTACGGTAGGTATCCGCATGACCACCAACTACTGTGAGGCGTGGCGAGCGGGCGATGTGGCCGTCACGGGACAAGCCTCCCTGCTTCAGACCGGCCGACTGCTGGGCCAGCACACCCGCAGCTGCTCCAACCAGTTCATCGTGCTCTGCATTGAGAACAGCTACATCCGCGACAACAGACGGAACTGAAATTCCTCTTCACGTACATCCAGACACACACACACACACATATGCACACACACACACTGACACAAACACACACTCCTCCCCTAAACCCCTCACCTATGTGAGGTTCTGTGTCTTCCTGGCTCCTCTGATCCCTCCCTCCCTCCCTCCCCTTCCTCCCTGAAACACTCCCTTTTAGAAAGTAGAGCTTCAGAGCTGGACTGCAGAGGAGAACATCATCATTTAGTCTGTCTCCCTCCTCCTTCCCAGCCAGCCTTAAATAATGTGTCCTCAGAGGAAGATTCCAGAAGAAAAATGGCACTGCTCCCCACCACCCCCACCCCACCCGTGTTTTTTTCCTCCCCGAGGAGGAAAGAGGTGTAAATATGTGTAAATTGCTCTCTGATAGTACGCCATCCATCCATAAAACACAGTGCTCTGCTGACTGATGGAATGCCAAAGAAGTAATACCTCAGCCAGAAATCAATCCATGCGGCCCCTGCCAGATTCTGCCCACTCGCTCACTCACTGTAGTAGGGATGCACTGAGGCTCACAGCACAGAGGTCAGCCTTCAGGGGAGCAGCACAACTAAGGTCTTCTCCTTATGCGCCTGAGAGTGTAGTCTAGTGCAGCGTCAATTGCTTAAAAAGCCCCCGCAGAAACATTTACTGTCACAACTTGATGCAAATGTATTTTATTAGGTTAGCTTGAAATGTTTGATTCGTTTGTTTTGTTTTTCCATCAAGGGAACCAAGTGTTGCCTAATCAGGTCTGAAGTCATTTAGTTGCACTGGATCTTTTTGTTTGTTTTGTTTTTTTTGTCATTATTTCACAATTGTGATGGCTTTTTGTCTGTGACTATGTTTTCTCAAGTCTCTGTTGCAAGCAACACAGCATGATAGTATTTAAATTCAACCCATCTTGTCCAATTGTTCTTATTTATATTGTAACAGCACATAGTCATAAAATCTAGAGACACACTGAGACACATTGAGTTGATATTTTCACTGCCTTAAGCAAGTTGATGTGTTCATTCCACCCTTTCAGTAGCATATGGGGCTCACTAGTGCTCTTCAATAGAAATATCTTTAGAACATTTCCAACGGTTGTTTGAAAATAAAATAGATTTAAGGAGTGAATCTGTATCTTTTAGTCAAGAACTGATTGACACTCATGCAGTAAATATGAACAAATAGTATACACATTTGACTGGTGCTCATTGAATAAATGTTTTCTTTTGTAAAAAAAAAAAAAATAAAATAAACATTTTCGCTGTTTGTGTGTTTGCATGCAATATTTTAACTGTCTGAGAGATCTCAAAACATTATAGACTGTAATGGAATGTAATACTACCATTAGCAAGTAGAAAAAGAAATAGAAAGCATGTCATGACAAACATAAGGGCACACCAACAAATTTTCTGGAAAAATATGGAGCGAGCGCGCAAAATAAAAATAAAAAAAATGCTCTGAAAACAAATTAACTGTAAATTAGCACCGTGAGTAGGCTACAACTGCGCAAAGTTCTCATCCTCTTTCATTTCAATGCAATTGTCAAATGTCTTTCTCTTCTGATCAAATATTCTAATAATTGCAAACACTGGCCGGATCCCCTTCCACTGGCATCTTTTCTCATATCATGTCTCTTGTCTCTTGCTCGCTCTGAAGTGAAAGGTGCGATTTGATTGGTTTTCAACGTCACGTAAATGCAGCATGCTGTTTTCAGTATTATAGCCATCAGCCACTATGTTTTTCATGTTCGTGTGAGTTCGAATTCAATTTTATTTTTATTTCATTTCACATTTTTTACAGGTGGCGAATCCGAGAACCAACTAATTTTGTGTGGCCTAAACATTGGTACTACTACCATTAGTGGTAGTTGGGTAATATAGCATGATTTTAGATAAAAGGGTACTTATAATATGTTGGTCTTTATTTTTTTAATGAAAAGGGTGTAGCACATTGTCATTCGTGCATTGACCCCATGCAAATACTTGCTCTGCCTTGAATTTGATCTCATTTTGATCTGATATCAAAAATAATAATATATAAGAAAAATACTGAAACATTTTTATAAATGTTCTAGACTTTTATTGCCAATTTTCATTGAGCCACGATCCTCTCCACTAATACCACTTCCCCAGTGTTATACACTAATAAAAGCAAAAATACATATTCAGCTTAGATGCTATGTAGATATTTTTGATCTTTTAGTTATTTTGAGTTTGTTTTTTTGTTTGTTAGTTTTTTTAGTTATTTTTTTTCTGTGCTGACAAGCAGTCCTACCTTGTGAGTTATTAGTTTACATTGTCAATGATCTCGTAACAGGTGTAACTGCATTTACCAGCAGCTCACTGTTCCATTCATCCCCACTTCAATCAACAGTAAACCTGGTCCTCACCCACACAGCACTCTACCCGTTCAATCTAGCCATCACCAGTTCAATTTTACACACAGCTCATGACGATGCTCATTTACCATTACCAGTATGTCCTCCCACCCCCACATGCATGCCATGTGATTAGCTGCCATGTGATTGGCTGCTTAGCTATTTGTTCTAGCAAGCAATTAAACAGGTACTATATACCTACAGTAATAAAGTGTTTAGAGAGTATATATTTCCTACTATTTTCATTTTACCCATAGCTTTAAGATGTCATACACTCTTGCCATCACCAGTAAGACCCTTTTCCTCACAGCACACCATGTCCCTTGCAATCAACACTATGCCTTCCCACCCACATCCACTGTTCTCTGGCCAATACCCTGGTTTGGGGCAGCCACTAAACAGGACAAATGCAGACTACAGCGCACACTCAGGAGTCAAGATCATTGGTTCTCCCCCTGCCCTCCCTCCAGGACCTACTCTGCCAGATCAAAGAAGTGGGCAGAGAACATCATCATCAAACAAATCATCAAAAAGCCCACACACCCTGCACACTCTTCCTTCATCCTCCTCTCTATTGGCAGGCGCTACAGATCTCTGCATACAAACTTCCAGACACATGAACAGCTTCTTTTCCACCTATCCATCTGCTCATAAGCTCAACCAGTTTTATTACTCCATATATCCACACATTTTTTGTAGGCTACTTTTCATTTTTGTTCTATGTGCTTTTTTTCATTTTGCACAAAATCCTTGTATAGTTAAGTTCTTATATATAATTTTAATTGGTGCCTTACGCATATTGTTTATTGTCTTGTTTCACATTATGTCTTGCATAGACTATATGTGTATATCATAGTTATTGCCCACTAAATGTATAGGCTACAACTGCATTTCTTGCTATTTGTCCACAGAGCTAAATTCCTTGTATATGAAGGTACACCAATAAAACCTGATTCTGATTTGGATTTAGGGCAATTTATGATAGTAGTTATTCAACATTGGTAGAACTTTACAGCTGATCTGTGGCCGTCTGGTGGTAATGTGAAGTCCATTGTGAGGTATTTCTCATTCAGAGTTCATAGCTTTCTAAACCTGAATAGTAGTTCCTTGGGTCTCAATCAACTGCAAACTTTTATGACATTGAACTGCACACAAGGGGGCAGAGTAGAGTCAACCTGCCAACCAGCAGTTAACAAAATTGTAGCAAGTACATGCCATGGCATTAGATCCTATTTACATTAGAGGATGACAGCAAAAGCTAATTATGATATGGACAACTCTGATTACATAAGATATGCCTTTTCCTAGAAAAAAAATAGTGTTATATTTTCCAGCATTTAGCAGATGTCTGTGGTGGCATTTTCAAAGCAACTACTTTATTATGACAATATGTATTTCATGATGATACTATTATTGTTTGAAACAATTTAATTGACACTTATTGACATTTGATAGAGCCTACCACTTCAACGAAAAGCTGACAAAAGTGAGGACAAAAGTAAAGACACTATAATGTCGGTTTCCCCCATACCCTCAATAGAAAATAACTGCAGTTTTGTGTTAAATTACCAGTTTTTTGTGTGCAAAATTGCAGTTTTGGAGGAAGATCATGCAATTTCACCATCAGTAACCAACAGTATTATAGAAGTTATTTGGTCTACAACTACAGTGCACTTTGCAGAAATGGAAAAATGCTGGCTATAAAAGCCTATGATGTTATGAAAGATTTAGCCTGATTTAAGATACATAGGCCTATAGCAGTCGATGCCAGTGTTACAAGTGCAAGTTGCATTCATTGGATGATTCAGCATTCCCCCTGTATGCCTATAGAAACAAACTCTGAGCATTAAAATAACAATGCTGTACTATGCTTGAATACAACGCTGACCCCGGAAAACAGACATGTTGTGTTGCCAGACTTGATAGCCTACAGACGCATGTCCTGTTTTATATCATACCGAAATTACTTCCCAGTACAGAAATCACACCTGAAACTGAGACCAAACAATGTGGCCCTAGTTAGTCCCTCACATTCTTTTTAGAATGGGCAAAATGATGGAGTGGAGTGCTATCTCAGGATCGGTTCCAGTCGGACGCTGCATGATGATCCAAAGACCTCCAGTATTGCCCTTTCAAGAGGACCACGAGGATAACAAATCTTGTCCAATTCGGCCATCAATATTATATATATCGACATTTGGAGATATCATGAATTTAACTCCGTATGCATTTTATCTTTCAGAGAAAAAACATTGAGCTATGTAGGTCTATAATTTAATGGGACTATGCGGTTCTGGTAGCTGTTCTTCACCAATGCAGAATAGTCTCAACCACATACACATTCAGGGATTTGCGCACGCACACTAGAGACGGATAGAGATCACGGGTGCGAGCACCTCTCTCTGTGTCTTTCTCTGTAGTTTATTTTAACATGTTTAAAGAAAACATAAAACCTGAGGTGGGGCCGATTGAGCATATCAATCACCTTATGCCTCGTTTAAAGCGATCAGTCTCTTCCATTGGGACCGAGGGAGTTGCGTAGAGGGATAATGGGCGGGCAGGGGGTGTTCAGTCTGGGCAGGGTGTTTTCGCAGTGTTGACCAATCAGGTCCAGGTTTTTTTCCCCTAAGCAATGACCAGAGAAGTTGAGTGTGAAACGGCGCTCTGGCCAGTTAGTTGAGTGTTATTGCGAGTCACAATGGATGCCATACCTTGTTGTTTAATGTTATATACGCTTCTTTTCGTGACGGGAATACGAGAAGCTCGCGGTAAGTTTTTTATGGGCGCGTTCTATTTGTATTACACGTCTTATGGCAATTTCCAAGTTTATTTTACGCACATGTATTTAGCATAAACAGACAGCTCAAAAGCGGGTTTCAAAGATGGCGCAGGTCAGGGGAGCCGCGCCGTCAGGAATGTGTATTGTTAAACGAAAATCCTGGCTAGATAACTGAATCACACTGAGGGGGAAGCGAAAAGTCACTGCTTATACGGAGCCTTATGCAGCGGAATCCGTTTGTGCTGGAGCAAGCGAAATATCGCTGCCAATCAACCCTCTCACTGATTTAGCTTAACGTTAGGCTGCATCCTCACTACGATTGCGTTAGGATACATCAGCATAAACATTAGTTATTTTTTACTATTCAAGAATAGCACAATTTCCGAAAAGCATGTAACGTTAGGGCCTAACTCTTGAGCTGACAGGTCGAGTGGGTCAAACTGCCTGCCGGGGCAATTGCCATATTTTCTATTGTAAGTATAACGTTAACAGAAGGCAAATATGCAAAAGGTTCATGGCAGAAATTGACGATATCCTATTAGATGTAGACTATAGTTACTGAATATGACGAGAGTCTGCATCATGGAACAATAACCCTTTGCATTTTCCCTGTCACAGAACAGCCTAAATAGTATTAGAGGGGTAAACGTGTTGTCCATCTTTTTTGCTAACCTGTTAGGGCAATCCGCTACTTTGTTGCAGGTTGCAATTTCTCTTGAGTTGTACATGGTTTTCGTAACATGAATGAACCCAAGCCACAAGAAGACCGTACATAAACTAGCCTATAATGTATCAATACTTCTTAGTTGAAGAAGGGTTCACTTAGACATGGCTAATTTCAAATTACGGTCACGGGCATTATATTTAGCCTGTGCCACGGGAGCGCAAGTGTCCATCGTAGTCTACTGGCGTTAGTCCTGGATGTGAGCTGCATACGGCACAGGAATCGCGAAATTATAATAGGACTAACGTTGAGCTATGGCAACACGTGCTCCCTTATTATAAAGCTCTACAGTAAGTTTGTGGTTCGATGTCTTGAATGTTTATAATAACACTTTTGTTACGAATAGCAAATGAAAAGCACCAAGTGACGAGTGCTCGTGACATTGCAGAGCACGTTCGAAGTCTGTGACCTGTGATGCTATTCGTTCTCTGTAATTCTGCTAACAGGCAGTCAAATACTTCGGACTGTCCCCACCCCAGAAGCTTTGTCTGCTCTGTCCTTATCAGAAGTCAGCACAGGTTCAGCCTGTTGGTCTGCATCGCGGCTTTCCAAGGGACCATCAAACAAAGAGCACATGGAGACGTTTAGCTATATCTTTCGCTTTCGTTGTCTTAATCAGCTCCTATCGTGGTAATACAGATGCGATAGTCTTGCTGTGAAATAAGCGTATCGCGTCAAAAACGTCTGCATTTGTAGCCTATAGAATGCACTTTGGTGTGTGTCTCTCAGTCTCCGTATTCTGTTATGGAATCTACTATTTATGTAGTTCTAGGTGGCTTTGATGCCACACACCCATATTGGCAGACCTGGTAGCTTGCGATATTGCATTTACTCAGGCTAATGAACATAAACAGAGATGCCTCATAGGCTCTATGATTTACAGTGGTTTAATTGCATGCATGTAAATAAAACGTGGATAGGATAACCATCAGAGTATAGTATAGGCTGTCAAAACCAACCAAAATGTAGATGTACACGTATTTTTGTCAATGCTTCATGGCTATCTGTTTTGAACTGCATTTATTTTTTGAATGGATGCTTCATACTGTTTTGGGAGGTCTCATTTAGTTTTCTTTCTCATAAGAGCACGAACAACAGTGTTGATTCACAGCAGTATTTTATGCAGAGTAGAAAGATACTTGGGAAGGTTTATTATTGTAATGTCTGTTTATTTACACAGTTCTTGTCTGCCTCTAGATGCTCTTTCCAGACTACACTTAGTTTAACGTGAACCTTTTTCAATTGGATGGAGACCACCTGTCCATTTTTGATGATATTGCCAAAGACTACTTCATTGGCTCCCTTTGAGCGTCTCTGATACCCCAGAGGCCTGAGAAGAGTTCTCATTAGCGACCACCTCAGCTACCAAAAGCTTCCCCAGAAGCTGCACCTTGCACTTTTCTTTTATAGCACGGCATTATTTTGCACAGTTATTTATAGTCTATCCTATTCTGCACAATTCATTTTTAGCTAGCACTGAGGCAAACATGGTGATTTTTGTCACAACTCTGCAACATGGCTAAATTAGCCATCCCCTTCAGATGTACACAATAGACGTTTCTGTATGTCATTGGGCACTGTTCCCATCACCAACTGCAGAGTTTCCCAGCTTCTTTTCCCTGACTGAGCTTAATGAAGTCAGATGAGGTTCAGTGTTCAAAAGAGCCACGGTGAGTCATGGTGGAAGACACAATGGACTTGCCAGTGATGTCTGTTGTTTTGTGTCATTTTTAGATAGCGTGTGGATGTGTAAATGCACAAACACTTAACTATTGCAGTCCAGAAGAGCCAAGAATTTTGTAACCGAGCTATTGTCTTGCTGTGCGGGACTTTCATTTGGTGTGATGTTGTAAAGCCTCTCATCTCTCAGGCCAACCACTCAGAATGGAATGAGCTCAGACAGTGTTTGGCTAGCGAATAAAAAAAACAAAACAAAAAGAATGTCGCTCACACCGTGGCAGTCTCACCCCCACCCATTGTCACACTGCCCACTGTCGCAATTTGGTGTCCACACATGATGCCCGAGCCCTTGGCCTCCTCTTTGCTGCTGCTGCTCCATGAAATGCCTTGAGGGTTTCGTTCTTTTTTCCAGGCAGCCCCATGCACACACCACTGCATCCAGCGTGTTGTAGTTGTGTAGAGCGCAAAGCACACCCTCCCTGCTGTGATGTGAATGTGTCACAGATGAGGCCTGCGTGTCCCCCCCTGCTGGTGTCCCACTGCGAGTGACTGGATTAAAGGTCACCCCGCTTTCGCTTTGGTGAAGCTCGACTCGTCTGAAAGCACATTCTTATTACATGCTGTGGTTACAGCAGAGAGTAGAGCAGCTGTTGCTCCTTTAGAGGTGTGTGTGTGTGTGTGTGTGTGTCAGTGCGTGCATGAGATAATTTTAAAAGAGGAAAGGATAGAAAAGAGCCTTCTGCTTTGAATATTTCCGTATTTTTTGCACATCAATCCTCTATCCTCTGGTCAGCGAACTTGCTTTGCTCAGCTCGCATGTGCACATTTCTGTGCATGTCTTGTGTTTGTGTGTGTTTGAGGGGGGGGGGGTTGTTATTTGCATGTGCACATGTGTGTGATTAATTTGGTGTGTGTGTGCTTGTTTGTGAGTGCACGTGTGTGTGATTAATGTGATTTGTGGCTTGAGCTGAAGGTAACTGTACAAGCTGCAAATCAGTAGGCAACTGTGATTTCTGGTTGCCAGGCAACGGGTAATTGATTCATTTTTTCGGGGTTTGCAGCGAGTAAAAAGGAGGTGTGTCTCCACCCCCCACCCCCTCCCCTGCCTTGCTGGCTCCTTCCTTCATTTCTCTCTCCCTCCCTCCCTCCCTCCCTCTCTCTCTCTCTCAAACACACACACACATACGCACACGCCTGACTGCAGGGTCTTTGTCTCTCGCCTGCAAGTGTATGCAGTGTCCTTAGGAAGACGGGCTGAACTTACATGCAGCCATGATGTGATTACACTCCTCCCACCCATTTACAAAAGATCAGTTGCTTCCAACAACCGCTTTAGCAGCCATTGGGCCAGTTCACATGTACCGCTTTATTCCATACATTGGCCAGATCTGATGCAACTTGCACGACTGGATTCAGCCCGATAGGCTTGAATTTTAGCTCGGATTGGGCGGGTATACATGCACCACTATCCAGTTATCTGTTGAATACGATTTAAAATATCTCA
Source organism: Limnothrissa miodon (assembly GCA_017657215.1). Taxonomy (NCBI): domain Eukaryota; kingdom Metazoa; phylum Chordata; class Actinopteri; order Clupeiformes; family Clupeidae; genus Limnothrissa; species Limnothrissa miodon. Next base: position 1,015,256 of record JAGFZM010001373.1, on the reverse strand, counting down.
CGCATCCAGCTCGCTCGATCAGATTCCGCCCGATCAGCTTGAATTTGGAATCCAATTCCATGAGGTGGTGTGCACCTTTACATAATCCAATCACTGCCCATATAGATTAGGCAAATCAGGTTTGAGACGAGATTATTTTTCGCAATTAACAATTAGGGTATAACCCACACTATCTAAAACCCATAATGTAGACTAGCTAGCTCTGGCTTCTTATCAAGGGATGTCTGTGGTCACAAAAATGCCACAGGTTCATATGGCTTTATTCTTGTTTTCAATGATAATGTCCCATATTTGTGATTTCATTGCTACCCAACATCCAGTGTAAAGTAGCCTAAATTGGCGCCTTTGATCAAAAGGTGTACACACCACCTCTCTCAATTTCAATCAAAATTCAACCTGATCGGGCTCAATCTGATAAGAGGAGGTGGATTCATGACACATGTATTTTGGACCAGATTTGGCTGGAAATCAGATGGTCATTTGAAAGGTGCCTGTTGTCTCCAACTGTCCTGTATAAACTCTTCACAAATAGTTGCTCACTGCTATCTTTGCATGCTAGGGCTGTGTGTTTGTGTGTGTGCACGCAGGCAAAGGTGACTCATGAATGATTAATGCTTTAAATGATCTTGAAGGCTGAAAATGTCATTTTAGGGTTTCAATAAGGATGCAGAGTTATTGAGTTTCTTGTGAGTTTTGTTTAAAATGAAGCATCTCTTACCTGCACTGTCAGTCTGTCAAGTTTACTAAATATTTCATTTTAATTTTAACAAGATTTTCATTCAGACTGAAATACTGAAAATCAATGTAAAATTAAAATCTGATGTAAAAAGCTAAAGACAATAACTGCCCTTCAGGTCAGTGGCTTAATTGACCATTGAATGGGAAGGGTTCTGTTTCTTGGGCAGAGTATTCTTCTATAGGCCATCTTTGTTGAAGACCTAGACAGCAGTAGGCTCAGCGCTCTGCACTCTAGTGTTAGTGCTTGTGTTAGCCCCTCTTCCCTTCCCCCCTGGAGAGGGAAATAGTCTCTTCTCTCCACTTAAAGGACATGGCAGTTGCACCAGTGAAATGGACAAGCCTTAACCAGGAGTGAAGGCATTAAAAAGACCAGTGTACCTCAAGACCAAATAGTTACAGAATGAGATGGAAGATTGATGGACATCTAAATTGCTGCTCAAGCGAAACCCTTGTTTATTGTGCCTGGAGTGCAGTGGGTGGGAATTTCTGGAATGTCAGAAGCCATCAGGGTATTGATAATAACATTGCTAGCATGTGACCTGGAATCACTGGGCACCAACTGACATGAACTGAAGGCACACCGAAGAATGTTAGTGGCTCAGTCCAAGTTTCCGGTCCACGTTGTCGGCAGGTGGTGTTATTATTAGTGTTGTTGTGAATATGGCCTCGGGTCTAAATCCCTGACGGGCTATTGAGGCCTCTTAGAGTTTTGCAAGTTTACTGTTATTAGTAGAGTCAGTCTATTAGTCCCATTTTTTCCAAATTCCATAATGGATTTTTCATCAAGTCTCCACATCCTGTAAGTCTTCAATTTCCCTCGTCTGTGCATTCCTTTTCTGCTGCACACAAGCAGAACGAAGAACTTTTTTTCCCTCTCTTTTTTCCCCCCCTTGTTCCTGGATTGGTTTAATGACATCTGTGTGGTTTTATTCCAGTGCTTAGGTTCCGTCTAGACGTGTCGGAAATCCCCCAGTGGCTGCCATGTGGTCTGTGGTGTCTGTGCGAGGGCCTGGGTGAGCCTGTGGCCTTTTGGTGCTGTGCGCTGTTGAGTCAGAGTTCCACATGGGAAGGGTTAGGTCTGCTGGCGAGGCTTGCACGGGCGACTCGGCCTCCTCTGCCTGGGAAACACACCACTAGCCTGCCTGAAGGAAGCCAATATTGCCAGGCCGCTGCCACCATGTTAAGCACCAGACGGACGGGACAGCTTTTTTCTGAAAGGGCTCATAGAATGTCAAACCACATTTATCTTTTTATTGTTGAATCTAGGTAGCTTAAGATATCCAGTAGACCACAGCAAAACTTCAACACCGTCTACCGCCTCGTTCTAAATTTCAAGTTCATGTCTGCAGCACTAAGACACACCTCCTTCATTTACATAGTCCAATCAAAGATAGTTTGGAACGTCTCTGGTCCAATCCCCTGTTGCTTCATGAATTTGCCTGGGTAGGCAGGAATTACGAATAATTTCATTCTAATCCTTTTAAATGAGCCTGTAAAGGACGCTCTAGCAATGCTCCTGGGTCACTTTCAGGCCCTGTCCACACAAAGCTGTAAACGGGCCTATCCGCACAAATATTTGTCCAAAAACTCCTCTCATCCACATGAAGCGGGTGGAGACGCATCTGTAAACGGCAAGATTTGAAGATTTGCCGGTTCGTGTAGATGGGCTAAACCGGATAATTTTTTTGGTGGATTGCGTCATCGCCCGTCAACGTGTCATCATCCGTCTTAAAGTGCATGCTTAAAGATGAATCACAACAATGGCGGCATACATGTTCCACATGACTTGTACACGCATGTGCGCTATAAGTACTTCCTTTGCAGCAGCGTTTACAGTAGTTTTCGTGTAGACGCGGATACATTCTGAGCTGGTTCTGTCTTTACGCAAATCGTTTAGAAAACTATCGCCGTTTACGGCTTCGTGTGGGCGTAGCCTAAGATGCACAAATTTGCGTACACTATTATTGAGCCTCAAAGAACAATTTCTGATGGCCAAAAAATGTGTTCTATGACTCCTTAAGGGACTTAAAGTCCCTTAAAGTCTGGCTTCTTGATTCCTCTTCAGCTGAATATGGCTGAGATTTCAAGTCCAAGTGCAAGTGAGATTTTCATGTACACTGACTCTCTCTCTCTCCAACCCCCCCCCCTCTTTCTCAGGCTTGCAGTGTTATTGCCAGAGATGTGTGAACAGCACGTGCCACACAGATGGCATGTGTTACGCCTCCCTCATCAGGCACAGCAGTGGGCACATCGTGGCCAGCGGCTCAATGTGCCTGCAGGAGGCCGAGCTCATCCCCAGGGACCGGCCCTTCCTGTGTGCCCCGTCCACCAAGGAGGGCAACAGTGTGCACCCTTTCTGCTGCACCAGCGACATGTGCAATAAGGACCCTGAGGGCTACGACGACTTCCCTGGTGAGCCTGCCACAATCATGTTGATGTATTCCTGCCATCTCACACACAGCCTTTGCTTCAGGTGTGGCTAGCATCACAGCTAGGAATGGGCCCTAATGTCATTTCACTGATATTCCAAAAGACCTTTTTTCTGACTTAGGGAGTTAGTATTAAGGCCAGTAATAGCCTGGAATAGTGTCATAAAAGTAAAGATACAGTCAGCAATGCTGAATGAAATTGTGTTTGTTTGTGTTTTTGTTTCTTGGCAGCCAGTTCATTATGTTCTGGATTGCTTTTTGTGATGTTGTGAAGGACTTGTCAGTGTAAATATTGAGTTCTGAAAAGCAAAAATTGTACTGAGAAATTTCAGACGTGCAGAGGGAAACTTGATAGTTTCCCTGTGTTTACATGATCATAACAAACTGTGATTCCATGTTCCATCAGCCACCAGTTACTGTAAGAGCTGTGATGCAATATTTACTCTACTTTTATCAACTATTCAAAGGTTATTTTGTGTTTAGATATCATGCCAAGAGATGGTGGCCATATCTTCTTGTTCTTATTTGTCAGATGATATTTATGTGGGTGAAATATGCTAATTTTATTGTTAATTGTGTTTTGTATCAAAGGCGGGTGTTGGGGAATCTGGTACAGAAAATGTGTGTGGGAGGGGGGTGTTCAGCTGTAGCCAGGTGTCACTTATTTAGTTAATTAGTAGTTTGACTGTGTTAGTAAGACAAGCAAGATTATAACATCCAAACGGCTCAGGACCTAATTGAAAGGGGAGGACATTGAAACTCGGCCAATTTGGCCCTCCAAAGTTAAATGACGGTAGTCCTCGCCATGCTTACTTGATTTAGTCGTGCTTTGTTGTCTCAAAGGGTTTCTGTGTGAATGAGATGACTGAATGAATGAGAGAGTTCAGGCTTGTTCGACTCCCAACCTCTGGTCATCACAAACATCACAAAGCTGTCTAATTTTCACTTTTTTCTCTCTCTCTCTCCTTTCTTTCTTTCTTTCTTTCTCTCTTTCTCTCTTTCTCTCTCTCTCTCTCTCAGACCCCACCCCCAGGAGTCCGGCGCTGGGCCCCATGGCTCTGGCGGCTGTGATCGCGGGGCCCGTGTGCGTGCTGTGCTTTGTTCTGGTGCTGGTGTTCTACGTGTGCCACAGCCGCTCCGTCATCCACCACCGCGTGCCCAGCGAGGAGGACCCCTCCATGGAGCACCCATTCCTGGCAGACGGGACCACGCTGAAGGACCTTATCTACGACATGACCACCTCAGGTTCTGGCTCAGGTAGGATTTCCAAGAATGTCTCAGGACGATCTCAGAAGAGCTCAGGATACTGGCCCTGTCATGACACTGTGTTTTGATGAGGTTAAGTAAAATTACTTTAATTAAGGCTCTGACTGATGGGGAAAATGCTAATCTTCAATACGATCGTAAAATAACTAATTACTGTTTCACAAAGTAATTTGAGTTGCTTTGTGAAACACTTAAAGAGCCATAAAGCATCTAAAATGACTTCCCAGGGAAAACGATTTGCTTGTCTGCCTATTTTGGTATATGAGTCGAGAGGACATGCTGTCCTGCCCTTTAAGCCTCTGAGAATAGAGGCGAGCGATTATGACATGCTTGCAGTACTCAAGTTCGAACACTCAAAACATGGCGGTGTTCATATAAGTTACTGAGTTCTGCGCGGAACTGTGCGCTGTGTCCTCCTGACGAGTAGTGTTTGTTGGCCAGGTTTGCCGCTGCTGGTGCAGAGGACCATTGCCAGGACCATCATCCTGCAGGAGAGCATCGGGAAAGGCCGCTTCGGCGAGGTGTGGCGCGGCCGCTGGCGGGGAGAGGAAGTGGCTGTCAAGATCTTCTCGTCCCGCGAGGAGCGCTCCTGGTTCCGCGAGGCAGAGATCTACCAGACCGTCATGCTCCGTCACGAGAACATCCTGGGCTTCATCGCCGCTGACAACAAAGGTGAGGCGATCTGAAGGATCTCCAACTAAGTTGATTAATAGTACACGTGCACAACGGGCCGACTTCAGAGAACTGACTGCAGTACTCACTGCCCACTGCTGTTGCCGATGGTTGTCTAAAGCAAACAGGCCTGCAGTGGCACTTTGGGAGAACACCTTTACTCTAAATCTAAACTCTAAATCAAGAATGGCAGCTTGGATCCTGAAAATGCTCTTTCAGCATTAAGCTGTGAATTTGGGCTGGGTTTGCTAAGGAATCCTACAGGATCATAATTGTTCTTCGGTGAATAATGAATTGGATTTGCTACAGCATAGAGAAATGTGCCCAATAGATGTCATTACAGTTTCTGAATCCAGTGGGAGTGAAGTGGGTATTAATGCTGCTGTTGTAGACTTGGCTGCTGCTAGCCATTGGTGTGATTCTCACCTTTTTTCACACATGCAAATGTTTGTGTGTGTGTGTGTGTGTGTGTTTGTGTTTTCTCAACAGATAATGGCACTTGGACTCAGCTGTGGCTTGTATCCGATTACCACGAGCACGGTTCCCTTTTCGACTACCTGAACAGATACACTGTCACAGTGGAGGGCATGATCAAGCTCTCTCTGTCCACCGCCAGCGGCCTGGCTCACCTCCACATGGAGATAGTGGGCACTCAGGGTGAGTGTGTGTGTGTATGTGTGTGTGTGGTGTAGAGGCATGTCAATATTAAGATAAGGCACCGCTGTTGTAAACAGTGCTGCACAGTTAATCAATTTTTAATCGCAGTTTGAACTAACGCAGTTAGCTGAACACAAAGACTTCTGTTAATCATGTTGCCTGCAACTCTGTCTCTATGGTTAATCTCGTCACACCTGTTCTATCCGTGTCACCCACTCTGTGTTAGATGTGGAAGCCTCGCCTGTGCACTAGACAAGCTCACCAGGCCTCCAGCCTATCATCTATAGCCAAGTTACAGATTTTCCAGTTTAGCTATACACAAGCATGTGGGCACACACTTCTACAAATAGCTTTGCTACACAAACACTTAAAAACACAAAAACTATTTCTAGGTTTTTAAGTTGTCATAAATTCTTGTTTTTTTTTATACAGTTGTAGTTCATATTGAATTTGTGGGCAACACACACACACACACATACATATGTGTGTCCTCTAGTGGCTAACTCTGCCCTTGTGCCACTCTCTGCTCTCAGGTAAACCTGCCATTGCCCATCGTGACCTCAAGTCCAAGAATATCCTGGTCAAGAAGAATGGCACCTGCTGTATCGCTGATCTGGGCCTGGCGGTACGCCACGACTCTGCCACCGACACCATCGACATCGCACCCAACCACCGCGTGGGCACCAAGAGGTAGCTCCCTCACATTTATATAGCACATGAGCTGTGTTCTTCCCCACCCCCCCCCCCCCTCCCCCCCCCTTCCGTCCCTGCTAGACGGGTGCAGCTTCTGAAGTATTTTGTAAAAAAAAAAAAGCCAGTTGCAAAGTGCTGCGCGTCGTTGATGCATTTCACAAGACGCATCGCACATCTGCGTATTACACTCTTCCGAGTCCGTCTTGGTGTTGTTTGTAGAAAGAAAACTTCAGCCAAAGCGACTATCCATAGTGCAGAACTTCATTATTCATGCGCGCGGCGTAAGCCACAAGACTTGGGGGTTATAAATCATTGCTCAAGCTCTGCATTATAGATGTTTGCACCGGATTAAGTGACGTCGGATAACTGCTATCTCTCACACACGTGCACAGAGACATAAACCTGCATGAATTCTTACACAAAGCCTCCCGAGGATCTCGTCGCCAGTCAGAGATCCTCAAGTGTGCTTAGTACGCTCGTAGTGCACTAGGTTGTGTTTGATGGAGATTAGAGAGAAGAGTTGATACCAGTCCTCTTCCTCCTCCTCCTCCTCCCTCCTCCTCCTCCTTCTCCTGTGCCTTGTGATTGCCCTGAAGGAATTGAAGGACTGATACCTGCCAGAGTGCCTGCAGGGGATAGAAGAGGTTAGAAGGGGGTAGAAGGAGGGGGGGGGGGGTGGCACTAATCAAGAGAAGGGAACTGAGGCATTTTCTCCAAAGCCCTGCTAAAAGCCCTGGCAAAAGTCTGCTTGGGCAGACAGATGGAGAGGGCAACTCTGCTGGGAATCCTGCACTGGCTCGCCCTCCGTCAGACCACATCTGCTGGTGTTTAATGTGGAGGTGTAACGCCGAGCAGCGATCCCTGCGTGCGCGAGTCTGGCCAGCCGGTGAAATAATACTAAGCGCAGCCCCGCAGATAAATATAGACCGAGGGAGGGCCGAACGCTTCAGCCTGAAATGATGATTATAGGTTGCAATGTGCAGGGTGCAAGCCTGAGGGGTTTTCTAGACGCGTGTACTAGAATACGTGATGGAGTTGTTGTATTGTGTGTGTGTGTGTGTGTGTGTGTGTGTGTGTGTGTGTGTGTGTGTGTGTGTGTGTCATTGCTGTGGGCAGGAGCTGCTCTCTGCAGTGCACTGCAGGAATCTGTCACTGCTGATCTGAGAGGAGAAGTTGTGATGAACGACCTCCCTCCCCCATTTTCTCTCTCCCTCTATTTCTCTCTTTCTCTCTCTCTCTCTCTCTCTCTCTCTCTCTCTCTCTCTCTCTCTCTGTTGGTCTCTTTTTCTCACTCTCTCACACACGTGCAAGCACACACTCTTATGCATACCCTCTTTCAACCCTCTTTCATACCCCCTTTATTGTCACCATTAAAAAGATGCTTTCACTCGCTCTCTTTCTCTCTTGCCACACATACACATAAACACGCACGCACGCACACACACACACACACACACACACACACACACACACACACCACACATGCAAGAATTCAGTGTCAGCTGTCCCTCCTCTGTTTGGGCATGTGTGTCGTAACTTCTGAACTCCCTGCATAACCCCCGCTTGGCTCACGTCCACCACCTCCTCAGAACACACACCTGGTCTCTCACACACACACTCACACACACACCCACACACCCACCTCTCTATTACCAGGAGAACAGCCACCATAGCCCAGCAGTGGTTTAATTTATTTGCTATTGAAAGCTTGGCCACCTGAGACTTCGCTGAATGAACTACTTTCTTCTATTTCTACCTCCATTTCAACTGCTCTGGCTTAGCTGGTCAGAGGCAGAGCAGACAATGGCAGCAGCATTGGGCAGCCACTCGGTGAACTCTGGAGGCAATCAATGAAAATATGCTACTGCTCTCTGTAGGAATGTAGGCATCTCTTTCTGACATTACTAATTCTGTATAGTGGTAAGCTTTTAGCAATAACTTAAATATGTGGTTAAACTAGCCTCCTGTAACAAAATGACACATTTTTGTTTGTTTATCAAGGAATCAAGGAAGTTTATTTTCACATACATAGGTTCTGCGGTTGTAAAAAAAAAATATGCTGTGAAATTACAAATGACATTGTTGTGTGGTGTAAAGCAGGAAGAAGGTGACTAAGGGAGATGATGGTGGGGGCTTTAAATAGCACTACTTCCACACATTAACAAGCAGCACCCAAGCGATTATTTGTTTATGTATATTTGTTGGATTAGGCCACACCAATAAAATTAGTTGGTTCTCGGATTCGCCGCTTGAAAAAAATGCTAAATGAAATAAAAATAAAATTGAATTCGAACTCACACGAACATAAAAAAAACACCGTGGCAGATAACTATAATACTGAAAAAAGCATGCTGCGTTCACGTGACGTCGAAAACCAATCAAATCGCGCCTTTCACTTCAGAGCGCAAGAGACATGAGGAAAGATGCCGGTTGATCCTGCTAGGCCAGTGTTTGCAATTATTAGAATATCTGATCGGAAGAGAAAAACATTTGACAAGTGCATTGAAATTAAAGAGGATGAGAACTTTGCGCAGTTGTACTCACGGTGCCGAGAGCAGTCTGCTTGTGCAACTCTGTGGAGGTGAGTTAGATATTTCATTGATTGAGAGGCGAAAAAAAAACATTCAAAGTGTTTCGCCATCAAAATCAATCAATAAATAAATGAATAGCAGGTGCCTACACACTCACGTCCTTTCGCGCGCACACACAAAAGCTTCTCTTTTTCATGCAAAAAAAAAAATTCTCTTTTCTAGATTCACGTGACTGCACGTTGATGAATATTCATCTCCGTTACGCTGATCACAAAGTTTTAGTCACTATCTAATTGCTGGTGAATCAATGCGATTTTGACGTTCTAATGAACTGTGACAAAATGAGTTTGAACGTAGGCTACAGGAGCCTAGACGTAGTCTACATTACATGTCATACCTCAATTCCACAGCCAGCTTGCTTGGTGCTTAGATTCTCAAACTCTTAAATAAATGACAAACCGTCAAACCTTTACATAACATAGAATGACAGAATTATGAATTTGTACATTGCCTAAAACCTGCATGACAAAAAGTGTGCTGTGAGGTGTGAAAGATAAGTTTATAAATTAGGCCACATTTAGTTTTTCCTTAACAGTAAATGTCTTTAATGAACATTAACTGTGAATGTGCTAATTTACTTTCAGAACATTTTTTTATTTTTATTTTTATTTCGCTCGCTCGCTATTTTTCCTGAAAAAATCCGAGAACCAACTAATTTTATTGGTGTGGCCTTAAGTAGAAAAAAATAATTCCATCAAAGTTTCAAGTACAACTACAGAGGTTTAACAGCGAAAGACATTCAAGTAAAAAACCATACCCAGCTCTCCTGGATGGGCTGCAGAAGTGAATAGGCCTATCTTGCTGGTAAATTGATTAGTCATATAGTTTACTGAGAAATTGAAATGTTGTTGCCCACAGCACTTACAGTTATTTTGAGATAGTGTTACACTAATTGAAAATAGACTTTTAGAGCTTCTACATGACGGAACAAACTACTGCATGGCTCAGAAGCGTTCCACAATGCACCTCTCTTGCCTTGACAGGTTGAAATGAATTGATTTTGAGATCTAAGTGGGAATTTTTGTGTTGCATTGCAGGTACATGGCCCCAGAGGTGTTGGACGACTCCATAAACATGAAACACTTTGAATCCTTCAAGCGGGCAGACATCTATGCCATCGGCCTGGTGTTTTGGGAGATAGCACGCAGATGCTCTATAGGAGGTACGCACACCACACTGAAGATTCAACCTCATCACAGGGAATAAATAAAAGGTCACATACTGGGAATAAGATCCAACCATGACTGTTCAGTAAAATGTGACCCTTATGGCAACAGAAATTGTATCTTTTTTATCCCAAATTATATTTTGAACAGAAGTTTTTGTGTATAACATTGATGATCTACTGATTCGAAATGATGTATCAAACTACTGTAAACTGCCCTAGGTTTCAAAATTAGACAAAATTTCAAAGGTTGTTGTGGCCCTAATGGTTTCTGCCCAAAAAAATACAATCTAGTTTTGAAAGTGTACCTACACTGGAGAAGACAGCACAGTCCAGACAGTTTTAGATGTTCAATGGCAGACTTGTGTCCCTGACATGCTCAACTGACTGGCTTAAAAGATTCTTTAATCCACTGGCCATGCGGTTCTACAGCACCACACAGAACAGGAATGAGAGACACTATGTTCCACACCGGGCTTGATATATCATACAGTGATCCCACATGTGAGCTTTGACCTTATCCAGTATACCGTATTTTATTTTATTTTATTTTATTTTATTTTGTTTTGTTTTTTATTTGATTTTATTTGATTTTATTTGATTTTTATTTTATTTATTTATGTTTATTTACTTACCCTACAAATGCCTATCTCCCCCAGTATCTATCTATATCAATCTATCAGTTGCCTACATAAATTCTTAATTGACATTGTCACGGGTACTGCTAAATTGGAACTGCTCGTCCCCCAGATGGTATAAGACATTCAGTGTGTCCCTTCAGAGAATTATTAACCAAGTGCATGACTCCATGTGTCCCCAGGTATGCACGAGGACTACCAGCTTCCCTACTACGACCTGGTGCAGTCGGACCCCTCAGTGGAGGAGATGAAGAGGGTGGTGTGCGACCAGAAGCTACGACCCAACATTCCCAACAGGTGGCAGAGCTGCGAGGTATTGACACAAAAGCCGATTTTACTCCTCCCTGACACCAGGGCTTTGATCTTCCTCTTTTCTTTAGTAGCTGATTGATGAGCTCCAGCGAGAGCTCGCCCTATCAAGTTTTTGTGGCCGTCTCCTTTGTTTTTTTTGTTTTTTTTTTAATAATTGTTTTTTGGGTTCTGTAGCATTAAGTGGTCAGGGAAATTGATAGGGTTACGCCACATATCTTTTTGTACCCTCCAGCCGACCTGAATCTCCTAACTGGCAACCTGAATCTGGCAGCTCTGCAAATAGAGAAAGTAGGGCTGGAGAGGGACTGGGCACCACAGCAAATGCCCCGGTGACTGTGGAACGGCACTTTTATTCTACCACCTACTTCTCTTTCTTTCTCTCTCGATCACTCTCATCCTCTGTTTCTTGCTGTCTGTCTCATATTCATATTCTTTCTAATATTCTTCTCTCTCACGTTTACATGCCTTCTAAGTGTGTTCTCTCTCTCTCTCTCTCTCTCTCTCTCTCTCTCTCTCTCTCCTCCCCTGCTCCCTGTCACTCTGCCTCTCTCTCCCGTGTTGCTCATTTTGTCGTATTCACACACTCAGCATCTCTTCCCCTCCTCACGCTCTCCCTCGCTCTCCATCAGGCTGCTGCTCCATCACACTTAGTTGCGGCGCTCGTCACCGCATCCGTATTGATGCGCTTTTTATTGCTGGGAAACAGACAATTAGATTACGGCCAATTTTGCAGTCATAAAAGCCAGGCTAATCTAATAGTCCCTCTTGTGGCGGCGCATGCTGCCAGGCTGAGGCCCGTAAGTAAAAGACACTATTGATGAGTCGGCTGCTGAATATTAAAGAGGAGCGCTCCGATTTCCCTCATTCACACTGTCAGCCCTGCGGGGAGCACAGGGCTGGGGACAGGCTGCATACAACTGTTCCCTTCTCATATAGTGTACACACACACACACACACACACACACACACACACACACCGCATATGTATGTACATACCTAATGTGTCGCCAGGTTTGCATGAGGACTACCTGCAGTATATATGAGTGTAATACACTTGTATACTGGAATGAAATGATGCCTTATGGTCATGGATGGAAATGAAGGGAAGGGAATCAATTGTAAATGTCTGCATGCATTTCTTTTTTTTTTTTTCTCAGCTGAGAACACGGTGCAGTAGAAAAGGGTGCAGTGCAGAAAGGCAACAATGCAGACGATTCCTGTCTTTGTCAAGTGGCCATTTCGCCCATTCGCCTCCACTGGTCAATTTGCATTAGGTTGCATTAGGCTCTCTCCTAGTCACTGGCAGCCTTGTTTTGTCGGTTTGCAGTGCAGCTCACCGTACTCCTGTACCTGCAATCTCTAACAATTACTCCATGGACAGCCAAAAATATTAGGTCTAACAGAAAGAACTTCCACCAGTGTTTTTTTGTTATTTGTTTCTATTAAGAATAGTGCACACATTCACATTCAATTTAACTGAATGTGTGCACCATTTCAGTCCTGATAAAAACAAACAGTATGTGCAGCTGTTGGCTAGTTTTGCAGTATGTGCTGTATATCGCTAAAACATCCCTCCAAACATTTTAAAGGACATGCTTGTCAGTAGACCTACGGTACAGAGTACATCCACTAGAACATCTCCAGAGTTTATGAGCAGCCGTCAGATGAGGCATTCACACACATAGATTGACACTGGTTCATGACTCAGCTCTTCTCCATAGTTTGTGCAGAGGCCTTGTGAGGATGTGTAAATGCGTCTGGCTGTGGTATGGTGGCCTGTGAGCAGAATGGCCTGTCTAGACATGGCCTGCCCTGAATGGAGAGCTGGAGAGCTGGGCCAGGAAACCGCACAGGCTTGCTCCCATACAGCATTAAGCACTCTGCCTTTGCTAGACAGTGCTCACACAGAGTTTCAAGGATGCTTCGTTTGTGTGTGTGTGTGTGTGTGTGTGTGTGCGCGCACGTCACATCTAGGAAGTACTTCATATTTGTTCACAAAAATATGTTATAAAATCTGCATTCTCAGTAGCATGCATAGTGTCAATCCACATTCACTTCATGACTCATTGCCAGTTATACAGTTATTTTTTCTCTCTCTCTCTTTCTTTCTTTCTTTCTTTCTTTCTTTCTTTAATAAATACTAAAATATGATCCATCATAAAATAAAACCCCTGTAGCCCAGGTACAGTGTTCTGGTCATGGGTGTCATTATTACTTGTGTATCACACAAAGGAGGTCATTGAAACTGATGACTTTGTTTGTTTGTGTGTTTGTCTGTAGGCCTTGCGCGTGATGGCCAAGATCATGAGGGAGTGCTGGTATGCCAATGCGGCCGCACGCCTCACTGCACTGCGCATCAAGAAGTCTCTGTCCCAGCTCAGCCAGCAGGAGGGAATCAAGATGTAGAGACGCACAGAGAAGGAGCAACGCATGGACCCATCTTCTCTCCTTCTCTCTCTCTCTCTCTCTCTCGTTCGCTCGCGCTCTCTCTCTCTCTCTCTCTCTCTCTATCTCAGTTTCTCTCTCTCTGTATCTCAGTTTCTCTCTCTCTGTATCTCAGTTTCTCTCTTCTCTCTTATCTATCTATCTATCTATCTATCTATCTATTTATCTCTCTCTCTCTCTCTCTCTCTCTCTATCTCTGTCTCTCAGCAATATCTTGGCCTCTTTTGATCAGAGCAGGACAGGGAGGAACTCTTCTCTGTTTGAGTATTCATCATCCATCAGGGTTCCGAGCCCAGCCGTGTGTCTGGGCAACACTTTGATGCAAGAGTGACCAAGCTGCCCAGGCCACCCTCACAAGCAGCAGTGTGGACCCAGCTTTCTGGAGCCGTGGGCGGGTGCTCAGGGGTCTTTCAGTCTCTTAGTGTGGGGCGGAGAGGGCCCTCTCAACCCCCCCCCCCCCCCTCCCCATTACCACCTTTTAGCCTCACCCCAGCACCCCCCAACCCCCCTCTCCCACCACCCCATCAACCACAACCCCAGGAGGACACAGAAGTCCAATAAGCTTAACGGAAACGCACCTCGCCTCACCTCACTCGCCATGGTACAGTATTTGAATCTAAGCAGCGGCGGACGTAGAGCTACCCGTGCCTCGGACGCCAGAGGGAAAGAAAGGCGTCACGGCGTCGGGATAGCTACGGCCCCGCCCCTGACCTCCGGACACTCCCTCAAGTCACGCAGGGTCTGTTGTCTGCTGTCTCGAGTGGCACCTGCAGGCGGGCCCCTTTCAGCGTCTCTGCGGTCCCACTACGTGACATATGCAATATGTATGCTCACTGTTTTGTATATATGTATTCATACATGTAGATAATTCATTCAGAAAAAAAGAGACCTGCTTGTCATGTTTTTTGTATGCTGATGTATTTATGCGTACGTACCTATGGGCAGGTTTACATGGGTGTGTGTGTGTGTGTGTGTGTGTGTATACATACATGTGTACACAGCTGTAGAGATCATTGATACCTCTGGGTTTTTTTTTCTACATTTACTGCTGTTTGTTGGTTTGTTTTTAGTTTGTTTGTTTGCTTCGCACACCATGACATGGTGTTTCCACTGTGCTCATCTGACCTTTTTGGATCTTTGCGATCGTTGATGGGTAAAAGGAGCCTCCGTATGCGTGTAAGCGGAGGTAACCCGCGGGTGCTTGTGTATTTGTGGGCGTTGTGGGCCTGTCGGGAGTGTTGTCAGGGTGCCATGGCGTAGCAGGCTCATCGGCATGAGAAGTCTTTGGTCTGTGACCAAAACAATTCGTGTAATTGGAGTTGGAACGAATAGGGAATTTATTGTCGCCTGCTGATTGGCGGGCTTATCAGCACCAGTGCAAAGTGAGCTGGGAAGAGAGCTGTCTGTGTCGACTAGTTTAGAACGTGTTCATTGTCGATTTCTGACCCAGACGTTTTGTGACTGAAGATTTACCTTGTTACAACATGTAAGAAAGTAAGGATTATGTTCCTCTTCAACGAAAATATTTTTAGTAATAATTGGCCTTCCTGTCTTTGTTTTGACATTTTGGCCCATTTATGCCTTGTTCATGTTAGTATTCAGCAGAATTTATATATCAAATGGTGTACAATGATTTTTTTTTTTTTTTCAAATAGCCCTCTTTGTTTTGTTTTTCCCATATCGTTCATACACCATATGTACACCGTATGAACCACGTGTCCATGCTGCCTTGTCATTGTTAGAAATGCCAATTTTTCTTTGGCATATTGCTTTTATTTCTTGTATAGCTGTAGCAACCCTAATTAGACCATTAAGACGGCCAATCGTTTTTGACAGTGCTGTCTAAAGCAGTAAGGTCTTTACATGGTTGACCTTGTGATTGCTCAAAGTAATTTGTTCAATGGGTTGTGAATTTTGAAGATATGTAGCTGCTATGATGTGTGACTTAATGGATTCCTAGTTCTTAATGGGCATTCCCACAGTGACAATTTTGGCTTAATTATTTCATAAGAGGAAAAAAGTATTTTCCAAGCATTGTCAGATATGTGATGTGTGTGTGTGTGTATCTGTGTCCGCTTGTGTGTCTGTGTATGAATGTGTGTAGAAAGCGTGTTGCTGAGGTTTTGTCGCCTAACCTTTTTGAAAGGAAAGCATTGCATTTATGTGCTTTGGGGGAGCTCAGTGCCTCGAAAGTGCCTGATATTCTCTCGTGCCATTTTGCACCATGCACACAATATGTTTTGTGGGATATTTTGTGAGCTTAATTACAGTGCAGGGTGCTGGACCTCCTTGTATTATCAAGGCAGAGTTGTACTGTGTTCTGTTGTTGAGTGAGCGTTTTTTTTTTTTTTTTTTTTTTTTTTTTCTAAAGTGGTTCAAGGAAAGGATCGTGCATTCATGCTGCTATGACAATAAGGTGAACCAAAAAAAAAAGAAAGATGGAAACAATGATGGAAAAAAAGCTCTTCTATTTCTGAGGGGTGAACAGAGGCTTGTCATGCCTACCCAAGCAGCTCATGGAGACCCCCTTTGAAGATCCACTGACACTTTCTCTCTCCCAGCATTCATTGCTCTGCTCCTCTGCAGCATTCCAGAATCACCAGCAGCCTTTTTTTTGCTTTTCCGAAGTCGATGGTCAAAAAGCTCCCATCCAGGTGCTCCTCTCAGACATCCAGGTATTCGTCTACAGCCTCTTAAGCCTCACCAGCTCAGACTGAACAAACCTTCACATCCTCAGCTCAGTATTGCCTTTTCATGAGGACACTGTGTGTGTGTGTGTGTGTGTGTGTGTGTGTGTGTGTGTGTGTGTGTGTGTGTGTGTGTGTGTGTGTGTGTGTGTGTGTGTGCGCGTGGGCGGCAAATGGATATACATCCTGCGTGTGTATGCACATGCATTCATGTTCATTGGTAGCCAATTATGATGATTATGTTTATTATGATTACTATTATTATTTTGTTTCTTGACTGGTGTGGCTTCCTGTGGTGATTTTTCTCTGTGCTGTGTTAGCGCTGTTATCTGGGTGATCTTGGCGTCAGCCCGGCGGCCGTCGCAAACGTGTGCTACTGTGCCACTGCTGGTTCCTGAGATGGCCAATGCCTTCTGTCACCCTTCTGTGGCCCAAACCCAAATTGTCATTTCCGAAACGACTAAATGCAGTGTTGTATCCGGCATTTCCATTCACTAGTCCGCAAGAAGAGGCATGCCAGTCACTGCCTGGAATACCTATGCTTTAATATGCAAGGGGGAGGGTTTCATGATCTGGATTCATGGCAGATTGCAATAGAAGTGCCTCTAGCTTTTATAAGCATTGTGCAATCTTTAGTATCTAATGTCGTCGTAGTCCTCTTCACACAGTTGGCCAGTAAACAGACAGACGAACAGATTCAAGTAATTTCGACCTATTATATGCATTGCGCATTGTGGTCGTGCCTCCAAGGGACTAATCCAACTATAAACATTCCATAGCCCTAGTCTTAAGGATGCCGGAGACTGGCAGTTGTGTTGGTTTGGCCTGGGTCATCACAGTACATTTATACAAAAATGAAATGCAAAAATTTGGGCCCGACCTTATTCTGACAGGATATTGCAGATGCATCTACGAAATACCTCTTTTTTTCATGCATTCCTCAACTGAAACGACATCCAATGGAAAAAGGTTTGGGCACAGACAAGGGTTATGCTGTAACAACTATTCCACAACATTAACACTGTTGCTTTGCTGCTCAAATGCCATTGCATACAGGCTTCTGGAATTTTTTTTTCTCTTTTTGGTGCTTAGTGCCTAGTTTCCTCATGAAGCATGTTGACCTGTTGGTTAGATTTCTTTTAAGTGTCTTGTGTTACGTGATCAAGAGAGCGCATTTGTAATTGACGAAGGTTGAAGTTTCAAAATCTTGAAAGCATATGTAATCTCAAATGAAAATTCTAAGGCATAAAATACCTCTCTTGTCTAGACCAATGGTTTTGTTTACCTCAGTGTGTATAAAGTTTTTACTGATTGTTTTATTTAGTCTTTTAGATCTGACTTTTCATTTTTATGTAATATCTACATTGTTGTGGAAAAAATGCACATATGGTCCGTTGTACTTTGTTAGGGGGTGAGGAAAATTGTAGCAGAAGCTGTTTTTTCTCTCCTACATACCTTTGCAGTATTTGATGGTTTGCATATGAAAGAATGTTTGCTTCTTCTCTTGGTTCCTGATGCTTTCAGAATGGCAGAACATGGTCTTGTTTTATGGGTTCACCATTCTCCATTGGTCAAAAAGGATGGTTATTCTCTTGCCTATGGTCACTGGTTCTCTTTAGCTTAGTGATGTTGTTTGGTAATTGAAGTGCACAAAGGAAGGAATGTTCAGTGTGGGAAGCTAGCCAGTTGATCATGTATGGTTCCAACTAACATTAGCAAGGTAGAACATTATGTTAATAAATTGTTACAAAATGTCTTTCCTGTTGAACGTGGTTCTGTATTTCTGCAGCATTTACATGTTTTCATGAAAGTCCAGGACATTAAAAAACACATCTGTTGTACTGGAAATGATTCTTTACTATGCAACTCCTTCAATTGTGTATATTGGCTAGTGACTGACTAGTACAAGGCAGCATGTTTACAGTACACCACAGGTTGATGCCCCTGTATTGAGACCCCCCTACAGTGCTATGTGGATGTGTGTTCTTGATGGATCCACTAATCAAATCAGGTTAGAAATTGTATCTAACAAGATTTTTTTTTTTTAATTAGAAATATTTGTATTTTGAGTGTCACAACCCAGTCTGTCACTGAAGACTCTGATTAAAAAATGTGCCCTCATTCAAAATACAACAGGGGAATGAGAGAGAACTAGCATGACTCATAGACTAGCAGAACCAACACAAAAAAACCCATCCAATCCAGAGTGCTTACTCTACTGGGACACAGTTCAAAACAAAATAGCAAAACCTTGTGCATTTGTCCTCAGACCTCAGGGCAGATTTAGCTGTTGGCAAATAAAATACAGTTAACATTTTATTTAGAACTTGAAATAACTTACCATGTAACAACATTAATGCAACACAGTGTCGCATTATCAGACGTCATGTTTTTATAGATTAAATAAAGAGGTTGAAGCATGTTAAAAGGCCTGTGATGCTGATGCTGACCACTGATATGTGTGATATATATATATATATATACACACACACACACAGATAAAACTTCTCAACCGTTTTGTGCTTAAGAGGCACACGGTAAAATAGCTCCAGTATCTCATTTAAAAATTACACAGTATTACTTACTTGAGTAGATAATCAACCAGAAGATCTCTTTTCTTTGCAGAGCGATCGTCTTCCCTGTGCTGTATGCAACATTAGCCAGAGTATACTCAAACTTTTATGAGGTCTGGCATATAAATAAATCATAATGTGCCGAAGGGCATGGCGGGGTCAGTCTGTCTCTTTTAATTGCCCTTTGCAATAGGGTAGAACTACACTCATTTTAGCAAGCAAATATGTGGATAAGATTTTATATCGTATTTACGCATTCAAGGTTGGGATAAAAATGCAAATTTTCAAATTCTTATGTTCCACAAGATATAATGAGGATTCACAAGACTGCACAATGTTTTTAATCTGATGTGAGGTATGAAGAGCCAGAAATTTGCCATTTTGGTTCATTTTAAAGTAATTTTCAAGGAATCTCTATCAAAATGCAGATCAAGTCACCGGTTGTAAGTTTTAGTTGGACCTGTGATAAAGTTTATTAAAATTATGTAAAAATACATAACTGTGCAAAAGTTATAGATACCCGACATTTTGTTTCAGCTGTTTCATTAGGACTATACATATTTATCTCACACTTTATTCAAATACACAACATGTTATGTTTTGGTAATTAAACGTAAAATACTTTCACTGATTTAGGATTCAGTTTTGCCACAGCAGCATTTTGGTGTCCAACAACCAAAAAGAGACAGCTGTTGACATTTATTGTTGGATGGACATGCTTGGCCTGCAACAAGCTATTGGCTGATTATATTGACTTCCTTTCAATTACAGTGCTAGTCTAGCTCCCAATTAGCTTAAGAAGCATTTTTAGCTGATCCAATCCTTTATTTAAAAAAATAAAGTGTATGAAAGAGAGGAACCTATAACTTTGTGTGTGTGTGTGTGTGTGTGTGTCAAACTGCAAAATCCAGCTCACTAAGAATGCAAATACTGACCCTACTACCACTACTAATAGTACCTTCTTTATGGCAAATCTATGGTATATCTATCACTCCATTGTTTTGATTTGCTTTTAAACACTCTTTGCAAAAGCATTGTAGGTCTATATTTTGTCCAGTATGTACAACACTGTGCAGTGCTGTTCCATTTCACTGAATCAGTCCATTACTGGCTCTGCAGTGCCCCCCACTGGACTACATCACCACACACATTCAGCACAGCCATTGTCACAGTTTAATTCTTCATTCTGTGAAGCACAAAGTAGGCCTACACCATTTAAGTGAAATTTTGGACAGTATGGTGTGTGTGTGTGTGTGAATAGACTACATTTATATAACGCTTTTCTACTCCTTCATACACTCAAAGCACTTTACAATGTATGCCTCACATTCACCCATTCACACACCTTGAACACTTCAATAGAGTCAGACAAAGCCACCACTGCCACCACCGCCCAATCATTACACAGTACAGTACATGTGTGTGTGTGTGTGTGTGTGTGTGTGTGTGAGAGAGAGAGAGAGAGAGAGAGAGAGAGAGAGAGAGAGTGACAAGGACATCGGGGATACATTTTATTGTTGAACGTATTTGCAGAAAAATTAAGTTAACATGACTTAAAAGAATGGTTAATCTACATGGTTGGACAATACATGGCTGTAATCAGCTGTCTTTGAGAAAGAATTAATGTCTTTCTTGGTTAAAATGAGGGCATATGAAAGAAGGACCAGCTTAGTTACTGTGCTCTGGAGTTTTAGTCACACTAAATTACTGGCTACATAAACATTTGTACGAAGAGTGTCCACAATACAGAGGCATTTTAACCCCCCAAAAGATTTGAACCACCTGGCCCATTAGGAAGAGTGTATCGAGTATCTATGCAGGATTATTTCTTCTGGGAGTCCTTCACTGCCTGCTCATAAGATGGGGGAGGCTGGCTGCTGTAGGCTGGTGGGGCAGCGTAGGGGACGGAGTAGTGGAGAGCATGGGGCTGCCCTGTGTACGGTGGAGAGAAGAGGAGACCCTGTGCTCCTATGTAGCTGTGAAGCTCAGGCTCCTGCAACCCTGCTGGGGGAGGGGGAAGGGGGTTAAAAATAAAACTCATCGTCAATATAGGTGTACCGGATTCTAGAAGCTGGGCAGGTTCATAATCAAGGTACCATCTATAAATAATCTGTTAATACATTAACTGTTTGTTTGTTTGTTTGTTTTTTTTTACAATAAATGAGGATGTTCAGCATATTATTTTCAGTGATAACTGCATATGGCCATGCCAAGGTAAGGGAAATTAATTTACAATAACCCTTTGTGTTCCAAATCTATGGTTCCAAGCAGAAACGTGTGAGAGCCAGGAAATAGAGCTAAGTAATGAAGTGCAGAAAAAAAGAGAAAGAAGTAAAGGAGCATTTTAATAGAATGCCGTGTCCTGAATAAGATGTGGGTTTAAGAGTTGTGGTGAATAAGGCGTTTGTAAATGATGAGGCCAGGGAAGTTTCTAAGCACAATCAAAAAAAGAGCAAGAAGCTAAAAAGGATCTGAAGAAGATTAATAGAATCTTGTGTCCTTGTCTACACAGGTGCACATCGTGTTGGATTTGTTTCCCCACTCCTAACTGAACCTTTGCAAATCCACTACACACTGCATATATGTGGAACAGCTTGATGTTGAGGAATACAACAGCGAGTTAGGTACTGGCCTGTTGTTGTGGCTGGGTGGCTGGTGAAGGACACATCAAAAGGGGCCTCCTCAGAAAGGGCAGAAGTGTATATGCGTCTGCGGAACAAGAAGCCAACGCCACAGCAGAACAGAATGGCCAAAAGCAGCAGCAGCCTAGGAGGTGTTCATCACAATTTCAGTTGAAGTTACTCCAACTCTCCAACCCAAACCCTCAACCACGCATAAAAAAGTGAGCTGCTTTGCTGACCCAGTGTCACTATCAACATTGTGAGAAAGAATTCTTCTCACAAACAAACAAAAAAAAACAAACAAACACATTTTTGAAGATTGCCTGACACTTACCAGAAGTACCAGATTTTCTGAATGGAAAGGGCTCGTACACAGCACTCAGTATCACAGCAGTCCTCATAGGACCTGCATCTAAAATATTAAAAAAGAAAAAAAAGGTTTTCCAATATTAAATCTGTTTATATTTTTCATGATGTAGTCTGAGATATAAACATTAGTGAAGATTTCAAATGCTGCACTTTAGTGGTGAGACATTACAGTATGTGGATGCAAATATATCCTGAAAAAAAATAGAAAAATAAACACCTGCTTTCTTATCAAACCAATTTTGGTTCCTGCCTGGATTTTCATTTCCTGCCCAAATCATTTGAGTCCAACCATAATGTTTTCTTGTTACCTTCCCTAGTTCCACCACCAAAACTTCTCTCTTGTGTCATTAAAGGCTTTGTGAGCTAATTTAGTCAACAATATCACAGGGTCCAGTGACTGAAGGGATAAACAAAATAAACAAAAGCCATTTCACCAGAACTAGCCTCAGTAGAAACCTGTTAGAAACAGATAAAGCTGCAGACCAGCTGAGGGAGCACCTGCCATGTTACACGTACAGCAGGTAAAACATAGATGGGGTCAGAATCCCATTCTTTTTTATACTTATCATTCTTTTCTTTCTAATTCAGGACAACACATAGCTTATCTCAGCTCTCCACAGGTGCAGTATTGAGCTACACACAAGATATTAAGGCACCATGACACAATGTGTGTAATGTACTGTATATGACAAACCCTCCGCAGCTCCTGCAGAGAAGCCAAGTAAACTGTGAAGTGTGGTGATGCCGAGCTCAAGAGCCATTCATCTCATTTAACGTTTTGTGAACAGATTGAATAGCTGCTGGCCAACTTGCCTCCTGCAGTCCACTTGTCAGCCATTCTGTATACCAGACGACTCATGATAAATTGTGCTTATTGTTTAGGGGGGGGGGGGGGGGGGTGTCAGCCTTCACCAGTGCCTGGGAAATAAGATTTTGTTTGCAAAGAGAGGTATGAGGAGAGATGTAGACCATCAAATGTGGGCATGTAGAAGCGGTGTGCAGGTAGATTAAGAGAGAAATAAAGAGACATGCATTAGATAATAGAAATGGAAAGGGGTTGGTGAGTTGTGTTATCAGTTGTCATTGCCGTTGACTGGGCATGTTCAATTGATACTTTGGCAAACATTGTTGGATCAGAGCCAAAAAAAAATGCCAGGCAGCCACAGAATGGGCAGCCATAGAAACAGAGCCTAATCCCAAAGAAAATGCCTAGCCAATAATGCCTCTCCTCACCAAAAACTGTTATAGCCATATAGGCCAGTTAAAGTACTCACATGAAGTAGATGGGATAACCTCCTTCAAAGTACCAGCAGTACTTTTTGTCAGCTGCGCACTGTAGTGTTTTGGAGAGAACATTTTCTTAGCAGGCAGAATTACACAATACCTCAAGTCAGAGAATTCAGCAAAGTTTGTGGGTTTGTTTTGTTCTCTTGTCAGTCTCGACAACAAAAACACTGATCAGGTGAAATGTTATATTATGTTTTTTAATATTGGTTGTAGGGGTATTCTAGAGTTCATTCCCAAAGTTCATTTTGGATTAATTTATATAAAACACATTTTGATTCACTCCAAATTATTATTTTGGCTTTGGATTTGGCTTTAAAGTTATTGCATTTGAACTCTTTATTTCTAGTTGTTAATCTGGCACAGTGATGTAGGAGAAGACCACAATTAGTGGTTTGTTTCTGTGTGTCTTAGGCTACAGAAACAATGAACAATTGTAGCGATGACAAGCACGCGTGTGTGTGTGCGTGTGATTATGCACATCTGCCTACATGGGTGGGCCTAATAATTGTTGTTTGTAAAGAGTGAGAGGATTTAAGTAAATGTTTAAGTTTATTAACTTTTCACAACCAGAGTAACAACATGTTATTTTATTGTCTATTTGAGTTTCAATAATGTTTAACAGATAGGCTAATTCGAAAATATAGCCTAATTAGTTGTCACTTTTAAGATTTGACGTGTAACAGACTAGTAAAGTGGTCACAACATTTAGCAATACAAATAAAGAAAGAAAACTCACCTTTTCTAATAAACAAAATATAGTTATACCGAGGACAGCTGTCTTCATTTCCTTAGCATCGCGCAAATTTCGGCATTGGGTAAAATTTCAGTTATATCCAGCGTGTTCAATGATGGCTCTAGCCTAATATCAGTAAAAATTCAGTTTACTTCAATTTTCAGTACTTCAGTTGTCATCGTGACAGATGTGACGGTGGCACTAGCCTACTACCGCGGAGGCCGATGTTGTTCACCAGCAAGCCGCTTGGAACATCGTCATGCATCTACAAGGAGAGGAGGGGCGTATACTTGCGTTCACTGTGCAGGATGGGCAGCTATGAAGATTTTTTAGAACTCTGCATACAATAACAAATAACTGCTGAGACTTTTGCTAAACCGCCCCGTAAGCACACAAGGATTGCACGTTGATGGCAAAATAGAAAACACAGTTGGCCTTACCCTGTGTGTATAACCTTAACTAACCCAGTTTATGACTTTATAATGTAGTCTACCATGCAAATACAGGTATTCACTGTCAAAACACAACTGAAGTAAACAAACTCTTTTAGAGGGGAAAAAAAACAGGTTTTACCTAATCATCTTTAGGATTTCAAATTATCATTCATCTCCACTCCATGGTCCTCATCCCTCTAATGTCTTCACTTCTGTACTTCTGAATTCTTACTGTTCACCTCTTTCACTTTATTATTGCCCTAAATTGCTCTCTAAAGTGCTTACCTAGTTCTATCAAAGAAAACTGACCTGAAATTGTTCCAAAAGAAACACTTAGTGCTGTAAAACAAAAACACTGTAAAAAGGCACTTTTCAAACATTCCATTTGTTTTCAAACATTCCATTTTATTTCCAGTGTGTTTCTCAAAACATGTTGCATTTTGTTGGTCTGATCTGTCAAAGGTAAAACATGGGATACTGTTACCATCATTAACAGTAAAATCTGCATCTAAAAATTAGCATTTTAAGTTTGACCTTTTTAAAGCAAACTCAGATGGACACTCATCCAGAACTAGTGTTACATAAACTGCAATTCAGTCTTTTAGCGTCCCACTTTAGCGTCCTGAAAATGCATAAAGTGCATGGACCACAAGCATGAACAGTGTACATCACCTTCACTTAGTTTTGTAATGTATGTTTTTCTTCTCAAAAGAGGGTTCAAAATTAATTAAAGCAAATGAAATGTAAAATTGTCCTCCACAACAGCCTTGGTAAAGAAATTACAGAACAAAGATATTACATCTTTAAAATCAAGATAACTAACACCATCCAGAAAGTATTTCACCAAGAGTAAAACAAACTTCTCTTTTTCCCACATTTGTTTCATTGTCACCTCTTAGATAAATAGAAAACTGCCTGGTGTGTGGAAGCACAAAAAACGGCAATAAAACAATTGATATTGATTAAGTTATTGCTATTACACAAACAAAATGAGTAAATTCTTCAAATCCAAATTGACAATGCATTTTCATAATGCACAAATACGTTTCAACAAAGATTTAAAATACAGGGCACAAATGCTTCTGTCAAAAGGTAGTGTTGTAACTCCAATAGGAAGAAATTGAAAATATAAAAACAACTATAACATACAATTAGCCAAAATATCTCTATCTCTTTAAAATAATTCACTTTCTCAACATGCACAGTGTAAGAAAGTATTTTTTTTGCATTTGCAGGATAAAAAAAATGAACATTGTGACCTGCATACAGTTTCATGTTATGTATGCTATGACTTTCAATGCATTTTCTAATATTGGTAGACATTAATAGTCTGTGCTATGACCTATTTCTGATATAGTCTAAAAACAACAAAAAAACAAACAAACATATAATACACATAATTCCATTTCATGATATCAATCATTCTCTACCACTAACCCAATAATTCCATCTCAGCCCTTGTGACAATAAGTGTTGATTGTAATGCAGTTTTATGTAAAACACGTTGGGAGGCTTGGCTGCAACAGCTGACAGCTGACTCTACTGGGTAGCAATATCCGTCTCTTTGGTGTCTTCACCAACCTCATTGTCTGTGGTACCTTGGGACACTGTGTCAGCTGACAGCTCCAGCAAACCAGCTTTTTCAGGCTGAGAGTCTCCCAAATCGAGCTCGGTAACCGGATAGTCTGCTGCAGTGTCTGAGAGCAACGAAAACGCTTCAGTGGGTGGGGGTGCAGCGTCGGCGGTGGCCTCGAGAGGCAGGGTAGCGGGGTCGATGAGTAGAGAGGAGATGTCTATGGATGGGATGGTAGTGTCCAGGGGTGACAGAGAGGAGTTGCTCAGCAGAGAGGCAATGTTGACGGGGGGGATGGAGGGGTCCAGAGGGACAGGAGAGAAGCTGGAGGGTGGGGTGGAGGGGCTGAAGGGGTCAGGGCAAGGGCTAATGGGAGCTGTAGTTTCTGCGGTCTCAGGCTGGGGCTCAACGGATGACAGGGAGATGATATCCGGGACTGGCTCTGGGACTGGCTCCGGGACTGGCTCTGGGACTGGCTCCGGGACTGGCTCCGGGACTGGCTCCAGCGGCTGGGAATCAGGGTGGCTTTCGTGGGCTGGAGCTGAGGTCTCACCATCGCTCAGCTCCTCTGTTTCAAGGGAGAAAAGTGAGTAAGTACATCAATTAATAAATTCAAATGAACTTATAATTAAATTATAATTAACAAAAACAAATCACCATTTGCACACCCAAAGAGCACCCTACACGATACAATAACTAAAACAGCAACATGCACTCCTCTTGCAAGACTTTTTCTGATGACAATCATTGCTAAATAAAAATTAATAAACTGAGCAGTCTAAATGAAAAAGGACAAGATGTCCATCTTAACCCACCAATGCCAGATATTTCGCTGTCCCTCTCCTCGCGTACAGCCAGTGACGTGCCAGTCATGTCAATGGAAGACACCGACAGGTCCAGTCGATCGGCAACATCAGACACCTCCACTTCTGAGTTTACGGCCGCCTCCGACTGATCAGAGAACCCTGTGGAACACACATACTCCATTTCAACATTCTTCTCACTCTCCAGGAATGAATGAGTTACACTCTTATAAAGAGCCAGAATAGTCTCATCAAGGATTTTGTTGCCACATACATACGTTTACAGGTGAAATTACATATTTGTCTTTCTATTGTGCAGTGGGGGTGTAGAATGAGGCCTAATATGGGAATGGGGGAAGGGGACTAAAGGCTGCATAGAAATGGGGAGTGACTATACTTGCTTTCAATCTGTTGGGTTAAATGGCATTTCTGCAGTGTGCATTAGAAGGTGCTGCTGTGACAAGCTGTCAGATAAATTAATGCACATCAGTCTTACCTGGGTCCATGACCCTCTGGATAGGCGGTGGCAGTGGCGTGTCCTCTTCAGCATAGCTGCGTTCCTCAGACCTATCTGACAAGCCAGAGGCTGCCATTAAGGAGACCTGCAGGATGGGACCAGTCACAGTTAGAGCTGAGCAAAAGCAGAAACCTGGAGTACTTGTTTAATATCAAACAAACAAAATCACACATGCAAACTCTAAAGGCACACACAAAAAGAAAATACAGAAAATGAGTGCACTTTATGGTGGTACACAAGCAGTGACATTAACATATATTCCATGATGCAGATACCTCAGTGTATCCGTTTGTGGGAGCATGGTCAGCAGCAGATGGGTCCTGTACTGTGGGACTAGCTTTGGGAGCAGGAGGGCTGCTGGGCCGAGCAGGGATCCGATGCAGGTATCCATATCCAATGCCACAACCTAGACTGGGGGGCATCAAACAGACAGCTTCACAAATCTGAAGTAAAGGAATTCACTTACACTATGTGCAACAAACAAATCCTATCATGTCTACCACACATATTATATGCATATTTCATGTCTGCTGTTCATGTTTACTATGCATATTAACAAACTAAACAAAAAAAAAAGAATTCGATTTAGAATCTAACAAATTAAATTTAAAGCAGTCTGATACTGATTGTTGATTCAGTAAATAAATGAAATCAAATCAATGCGTTAAAAGTGCAAGTGTACAATGTGCCTCTAGGTAGCACTATAGAGCAAAAATAGTTCTCTGCTTCTAAATGTTGTAGGCTCTCTGAGTGTTGGCTTGTTTCCGTTAAGCAAATCTATTTTTATTTAGGGTGATTCAGCAAAGGTATTAAAACATTGGGTATTACTTCAACTCAGTCAGTAGGCCGCAAAAATATGAAGGCATAAAAGAAAATGTAGAGTGGAACCTTTTATAAAGATGATTTTTTGGGCTGTTTTAAAGACAGGATTGTGAATAGCCATATTTAGCCATTTTGAAGCAGATAAAGATCCTAGGAGCCAAATAGCCAGAGACAAGATCCATTATAAAAATGTCTGTATTTCTGTGAAACCACTAAATCCTTGACAACCAAAACAAAACAAAAATGGTCAATTCTCAGTTTTCGTTATAAAAGAACAAGACTAACGGTCAGGTACAGCGTCACACATACCTGCCCTCTCCCCCCCAGGCCCCATTGGGTGTTACCACCACCTCCCTGCAGGCATCAGTCTCAGTGTTGTAAACCAGCAGCTTCAAAGCCTTTCCCTCATGGGCCTCAATCAATGAGAAGAAGTCCTCTGACTAGAGATAAAAAAGAATGAATAAAACATACTTCTCCAATAGACATCAGAGTGGCTACTCCTCCAAGATATTGGTGTGACAACACAGGTTTGTCTATGTGTAGCTGAGTTTAGTACAGAACAAGAAAAGACATATGTGAATTTTATACTTACATCTTGTAAGACCTGGTCTGCCCCAACAATGTAATCAGAGTGAGGCTGCAGGCCAGCTAATGCTGCAGGAGAGTTTGCCTCCACGTCCTAAAACACAGTTGAAGTTCAGATGTTACAAAAGTCTCTCCAAACTAATTTTGTACTACACAAGGTTTATCTCTGGTGAGCAAGATTACCAGGACATGCCAGACGTTTTCATTTGCTCCCTGGAAGCTGCAGAACCGGACACTGGCCCCCAGCAAGCCCTGTCCACCCCACATGTTGCTGGGGACAACCTCCAGCTCCCGCACCTTCATGGACTTGGTGCTGTACACCTCCATCCTGACTGGCTTCTCTACATTGGCTTTCAAGAGGTCCTTAAGCATTTCATTTTCTTGGTTCTGGATGAGCCCCAAGACAGTTAAATCAGTTGTTATACTTAATTGCAAGTGCAGTCTCTAAAATACATTGCCATATTAACTCATGTTTATTACCCTTATGCTGGGCTCGAACTACACGATTTAAAAATCTTATACGATTGTCGTAAGGGGGGAGGTTTCAGCCGAGAATCGGACCGAGAATCCTGTAGTTTGAGCCCAGCATTAGTGAAAATACTTGAGCCAACTTACAATCAGCCGTTAGATCACTGAGACATTGATAAAACTTTTCTCTCCTCCACTGTAAGTAAGTGATGTAATCGGTTTTGATTGATAAACATAAACAACAATGCCAGTGTCTGATCTGTGATCAGTTTTCATGCTGTGTAATCAAACATGAAGAATATGTTAACTATGGCTACAGGCAAGATTAGCCAAGCCTGCCAGTGACTGCCATGACCTAGGCTATGCTGAGAGCCAAGATCAGCAGATTGCTGCGGACAGCTCATTCCAGCAGGCTTAAATAACACAAAGGAAAACAGAGTTTGTGTTCAAGAATCTGGCCAATGTCTAACCATTTATGCTGGCATCAGTCATTAGTTTAATAAATAAATAAATAAATAAATAAAAACAAAGAAAGAAAGAAACAAACAAACAAACAAACAATACTAACAATAAACAAGACCCTTGTATGCAATGTTAGTGACTTTTAATACACTTACAAGTCGGGTGTTGCCAATTGACAGAATGAAATCAAAGAAGGGTTCCAAACCAGCCTTCTCTGCAGGTGAATTCTGTTGGATCTATTTTAAAAAATCAGATGATATATGAAGAGTGTATGATGGGCATTGTGCATACATTCAAAAGTATAATTCACTTTTAATTCTGGAGCAGCCTCGTGAACGAAGTCATTGCTAAGTTAGTCTTGATAGAACCTGTCCATGTCTGGGAACAAGTTGTTCCCTGAGTCAAGCATCTGGCAAGTTACATAATATCATACTTTTCTGCAGAAAATCATTGCAAAAATAAGCCTTTTGTGGAAGTTTAAAGTGACTGATTGCAACATTCGAGACGTATGAATTCTAAGCATGTTTGACAGGACTAACATTATTTTGTTGCCACTGGGAAGAACAGATTGTATCCAAATTTATTATACAGAATTTTTTAAACAATAAAGTCCTCTTATCAGGAAAAGCCTTACATCCGTCACTGCATTCGCGGAACGGAATTAATGATCCACGTTGTAAAACCATTGCACTTGCTTTGCTTGCTTGCCAGCTGGCGTTTAAGATAACCAGGATACAGGATCAGCTTGCATGCTACCGTTCTACATTATGCTAACTTGCTAAGTCACTCAGTTCTATGGCTTCACGTTTATTATGTACTAAACTTACCCCGTGAACATGGTATCCTTCTGTTCCACCTTCTGGGACACCTGAACTTTGCGTTAAGCCCATAGTGTTCTGTCTACGCTAACTGTATTTTTACATAGACTATTAGGCTGTGTTGTGCTGGGAGGAGCGTAGATTTGTTACTTCGTGGCCATATTTTACTCGCGAAACAGATTTCCAAGGCATGAGTAGTCGAGTCTGGTGAGTCTGGTCGCTCGAGCCTGTTCCAGTTTCTTCTTTTGGAGTTGTAGCCTCTAAGCGGTTGGTATCCAACATGGTACACTACCGCCACCAACTGTTAGGGGTGTGAAGTATTCCTAGTAGGCCTACTAAAAACCTGTTCTCTAAGTCCTCCAATAGTCTGGTTGATTTTTAAAATGCAGGTGGAAAGCCAATTAAATCTATAGTCTACATAATAAACTGGACTGGATAAACTGGAAAGGAAAAAGTGATGGTCTCAGTCTGGCTATCCAATCAACTTTCCAGAAATAAGGGCATAACTTTATGAATATTGCAGGTGTCAAGACTTCTGTCTAACATTTAATTTATTTTTAAAGACAGCAGACTATCGGTAGCATACCAATTTTCTTTTGCAGGGATAATAACCCCTCCTAATCCTGTGGAAAGTGACCCCCACAAAAAAGTGTTTTATCATTAGCCTTTTGCACTGTGTTAAAATGAGGCATTGGTTTGACATTTAAAGGCCCATTGCAGTGACAGGTAATGTGTCTTCTTCATTTAGAGTTACTGTATGTGCATTTTTTATTGAATCAGGCAATTTATATATTTCAAGTAATTTATTAAGAATTGTGACAACGTAGGCCTAAATTAATCATTCAGTAGGCTACATTTACATAATTAAAAGTTTTTTTACAAGAAATAATACAAAGCAGGTAAGAATAATTTACATCGATACTTAAAATAATAAGGCATACTTGATATTATATATACTTGATATGATCATTTATTTAGAATTAGTGGATTAATAAATACAGAGTAAATTTACTATAGAAAATGGCACACAAATCCTGTGTAATATTTTACAGCATTTGCATTAATTGAAGCGAAAATGAGTGAAATGGCAAAATAAGGCAAATTTAGCTGCTATTTATGTAGGCTTAAAAACATACTTGTAAGACAGCAGTGGGAGCTTCCCAAAGCCTAGACTACAGGACTGAAAAAATAGCAAGGAAAGTCAATTGCAAATCAACATTGGGCAAATGTGTAACAGCATGTACAATTATGTCTTGTTGCTTACTGAATAGAATTATGGTTATGTCAGTGCAATGTGCTAGGTGTGAAATTGGAAAACTCCCTGAGTTTCAGTGTATTATAAATAAAAAAACTAAAAACCAAAAGCCAAATACATTTTCTATGCGTTCCAACTTCTAGGGCAAAACTAATCTGCCAAAAAGGATTTCAGAAGGTAAATTTATATAGAACTGCCTTGATGTGAAAAGCTTGCAATAACCCTATATTTGTGTTAACATATTATAACAAACAGGATTAAAACATCCTTTGATTTTAAAAAGTGAAGGAATATCCTTTGCACACATATGATAACACCAATGACTGTACTTGTCCATAAATATATAGTCTTTGGATCAAGCCAAGCTTGAATCGAGAGGCCACAATACACCACCAGTCAAATTAAAATTTGTTCAGGTCATCTTGTCATTTTCAAAAACCCAGAAAACACATCTGCTTATCCAGCATGAGGCAGACTTTATATATTTCACAGCCAATTCAGTCATCTTCATAGCTGCATAACTTCATAACTTTGAATGTGTAATTTCCTTCAAATTGACAAAACTGTTAATAAACCATGATTTACATGAAGGATGCTGCTCGTCAAATGAGTTTTTGGTAATCTTTTCCAAAGACCTCAAATCTGATGTTTGATCCAGTCCTGGAAAAAAGAAGGTCAATCATTCGTTGGTAGACCCATCCCTTAGTCTTGATTTACGTTTGGTCTACTACATCATAGGATAACTTACAGTTTGCTTAGTTACCTTTCCTGACTATGCAACTCCTATTAGAGATTCTAGAAGCTGAGTGCCTAGATCTTCCCCTTGCAATAAGCCAGGACCATTAGCTAAGGTAAAAAGGTTGTCACTGAGATAGCTGTGCTCTTTGTCATGGCTAGCAACTGGACTTGGATGGCACTCATGCAGACTGTCAAAGAAGCCCAGGTCAGAGTCAGAGGACAGACTGAGGTCCATGTAACTGCGAGATGACTCATCAACAGATGGCGATGGGGTCTCCGGGGTATCAGGGAACACTTCACATGAAAACATAGTGTCAGTTTGATTGGCATTTTCATCCAGGAATACTGACATGGGCAAGCTGCCAAAACCTGCCACCCTTTTCAGGTGAGTCTGAGCAGGTACGCAGCAATCTTTTCCACCTGTGCTGAATGAGAAACCCTCATCTGACTCGACAAATCTCAAGACTTTAGCCAAGCCTCTGTCATCTATGTCCTGTTGAGGGGGGCAGCACTCAGGACCTGGGTCACTGTCAGAGTCCTTGCTCAAAATGGAATAGCAGGAAGAGTCCGTCATGTCACTGCTGCAGCTGTTCTCTCCATCGGCAGTCGGCTCGGCACCAAACAGACACGGAGGGAAAGGAAAGACAGAAGGAGAGCAAGAAGCTGCACAGCTTCCCACTGACAACAGCATGTCCTCAAAAGAGCCTCTGCACCAGTCGGAGGACCCAGGCTCCTTTTCCTGCCTGTCCTCGTCCTCGTAATCTGACGTTGAAAGCGTCTCCGGGAGCACGCTCTCCTGCAGGCGCCTCTCCAGCTCCAGCTTCATGAGTGTGTGGATGTAGTGCGTCCGCACCCGGCCGGCGTTGAACTCAACACGGCCAGCAGGGTTTCCACAGCTGTCCTTAGTGCAGCCACAGGGGAAACTGGAACGGTCCATCTACACAAGTTGAGAAAAGAGGTTAACCGTGCACAAAAAATACTTTAAGTAATGAAATGAATTCTGAAATGTGCTTATACTATTACAGTTTCTTCCAGTTTGTATGTGCTTCATGTACAGTCTGGTAGATCACCACCCCACATCATTGCCAACACTCTGCATAAGGTCCAGAGCAGTACCTGACACTTGATGCCTGCCAAGCTGCAGGCACAGGTGAGCGGCTCGCAGAAGCCCTGGCAGTGGCAGCCACAGTCTTCCCGCCAGCGGCGCAGCTGCTGCAGCTGATGCTTCTCCTCTCGCTCGATGTGGTGCACGCCGGCACGCTGCAGCAGCCTCCGCCTCTGTTTGGAGGAGTAAACCTGTGGCAAACACCTTTCCTTCTGCCCCTCGTCATCCACAAGGTTTACGGACATCTCCTCTTCAGGGACGTCTTCCACTGTCAGTTTCGCTGCATCCTCTGCTGTTAGAGTTCCATTGTTCAGCAGCTGATGAAATGAGACATAAGGGATACAGACATTGTAACTCATGTTATATTCTTTGCACTCTTTGTAAGACTGTTTACAAGACATAAAATAGGTTTCGTAAATCCATGATACCTATCCAATACAGTACACAATCATTCTCAGCAGCATGGGAAAAAACATTGCAGAGGTATGATGGGAGTTGTAGTAGGGAGCTCACTGTTTTTTTGAAGGCTTCTAGTCTCTCTTCCCTCAGCCTGTCTATGAGCTTCTCCCTGCGCTGCCGTCTCTGCTCGGCCTCATACTCTGCCAGGCTGTAGCGCTGGCACGAGGAATGCCGTCTCACCATGCCCAGAGTGCAGCCACCGTGGCTTGGCACACTGATGAAACCTTGACACCTCTGGAAGAGAAACACGGTCACCGAGTCAAAGCGGATGTTGCCCTTTGTCCAAGTCCTTTTGGTCCTCTTCAGAATTGAGCTGTCTGTGGAGATAAAATAGAAACCCCTGCTGAGTCAATTGATTAGCTAATGAAAGAGTGGCATTAGAGTGTAGGTGTTAGCTGATGGAAGTGGTGCAACTGCATTTGCACATGACTTGTTAAATTAAGCAGCACCACACACGCAACACTTTTAGCCACCTCTAGATGGCATCTAGTTCCTTGAACTCTCTATACTGCATTATATTGCCTCATTCATACACATGCAGCATCACAACAGTTATGAAACCATCCACATGAAAAACTTAAGTAATATTCCTATTTTTAAAATGTGCCTACTGCTATTAACTGGACCTGAGAAGATCAATCTCTGGTTACATTTGTACACCCACACTCAGACATTTCTGTATTTTGACACATATCAGCTGTTGTTTGACACAAATGCTTTTGACTGATAACAGGAATTCCTTGTGAATACTTGTGTGCACTAAGGGTGATAAGACTGGTCAATGTGCA
The DNA here is from genome assembly GCA_017657215.1 of Limnothrissa miodon. Taxonomy (NCBI): domain Eukaryota; kingdom Metazoa; phylum Chordata; class Actinopteri; order Clupeiformes; family Clupeidae; genus Limnothrissa; species Limnothrissa miodon. The sequence continues at coordinate 980,553 of JAGFZM010001373.1, read as the reverse complement.
TTTTTTGAATAGTGTGGACTCATACTGTAGACTTCCAACAAAGATATGCACACTTACAGGAGCGCTGGGGGCGTGGGTGAGGTGGGTAAAATAGAGTCAAGACGGAGGATTCATTCTGGCACTTCTCATCCTCTGAGTCCCATTTGGAGAGGCTGGGAGAAGATGAGGATGATGATGGCGAGGAGGACGAAGAGTAGCATGTGTCCTCACGCTCCTCGCTGTCCTCAAATTTCCTCTTGAGGTCCCTGCTCATGGCAGCTGGCAATTATTATCTGGCAGAACACAAAAGCACAAAAGTGAGATAATATTAATGTCATGAGTAACATATTACATTTCTGGCCTGAGAGCAATACAAAGAGGAAAAAGGTCCACTACTACATAACTGCCTAGTATAGAGTCATTCCAGTCAGCTTTTCCAGGTCATTCCGGTGTTCCATGTCAGTGTGAAATGTAATCAAGCTGGTTTGACCACTTTCCAAGAGAGCTTCTTGACACTGGTAGGTTCAAAGAAATTAAAGACCAGCTGTTGCCAAAGTTGTAGCTGATAACAGGAGACAGAGTGTGGAGCTTTGGCAAAGGCAAGAAGTCAATGGTGCTCTTTATCCTCTAAGCGATTAACATTCCTGAAATTCCTGAAGTTTGAAAAAATACCCAAGCAGCCACAGATACATGCTATTATTCAGATGAGACTTCCAAACTGCAGTTATTGTGTTTCCCTGCTGCATTGAGTAGCCTACACATTTTCAGACCAACCTCCTCAGGCGACGCAAAGCTGTTGCAGAAGATGTGCCTAGGTCTTAGGTAACAGAGCACCACAGCAAACAGGACACACACGTCAAATACTTCACAGCACTAGTTGAAAGAACACAGCCTGGCAGGGCAGTGTGGACTTAGAATTGTGGCACAGAACGATCCCACTGACAGAAACAGTGGCCCCAGGTGCCAAGACCAGCAGAGTCCTGGCCAACTTGCACGCTCTCACACAGGTACACTGTGTAGTTTCATACTAGGCTGGGTTTCTCCAGCCCATGTTAAACACCCACAGAGTAATTCCTCCTTCTTGTCACAGACACATTGGCTAAATCCAAATGTAACCCCTGGCCCCAAATTATAAACCCTTAATGATGAATCAGCCAATCATGAAATCAATTTGGTCTCTTAAGGGTCCACAGACTCTCAATGAGTTCAAACACATTTTAACATAAATAATAAATATAACTTTAGAGAAATGCATTTTGTGAAATGTCAAAACTATGTATTCACTATGTATTCACTATGTATACATTACATTAAAACATCATTTAAGTGAGTGTATGAAAGAATTTCCTAGCCAGTGCATTCCTTCTGTCTTCCCGATTGGTTAAAAGCTACAGTATGCAAATACAGTCAGGTTAAAGTTCATTCATTTTTCAAACACGTTTGACTGAATATGTCTACATTATCTCAGTATAGCTAAACAAGGGGTTGTCCCACTAGTAAAAGTGGATGAAAATACCAAGTTCTGTTTTGACAAGCAATAGACCTTTTTTCACTGAAAAATGTGATCCCTTATGATTGTGTTTGCCAAAGAAGACATTCCGTTCCTTGACCTCACTCCATTTGCGTTCCACACTTAATGTGAGCCTCTGTGTGTGTGCGTGCGTGTGTGTGTGAGTGTCTCTGTGTGAGTGCATTTCTTCTACCATATAAATAAAACAAAGACTCAAAGCTGTGAATGAAATTCCATTCTAGCTGCACATTAGATCCCAACATAGAATGTCCATAATGTCCAGAGCAAGATATTGAAGAAGAGGTAATTGCTTCCACTTTTATGAGCTATGGTGTCTGTCTTGCACGTGAAGTGGTGTTTTAAAGACATGTTGAGGTTCAGTGGACGGAGGATGGGGAGAGGAATTACAATGCAGGTGCAGAGAGCAGAGGGACACCTCCCCAGGTCAAGAGGTCTGAGAGCAGGCCACGAAGGCAACAAAGCCCCCAAGCCCCACCCCACCCTCCGATCCCGTTCCCTATACACATTTTCTCTCATTATCTTACCGCATTGCACAAACACACTCATCCATACACACACACACACACACACACAAAAACCACAAACACACACAAACACACACACACACACAAAACATACACACCCACACATACCTGCACGAAAAAACAAACTCAACAATTACTCAATCCCACATCAAGAAAATGACTGACAAGATAACATACAGTGATTAACAA
>JAGFZM010001373.1:929978-978320 GCA_017657215.1 Limnothrissa miodon | reverse complement strand
GAGAGAAAAGCTACTCTGCACTTCCTTCCTCTCCCCCTGTTTTGGAAAGACTACAGAGCCCTTTCAGTGACACGAGTATAAGGTAGTAAACAAATGAACTGAAAGGAATCAGGTCCCTCAAGAATCACTTTCCTCTTTTGGCCTCAGTCTTGTGGCCCATATGGCACTCATCACATTATTATTTAAATGATGCATATAGCCTACAGTAAAGAAGGTTAAGATTAAGATGATAACAAAACAGATACTTCTGATTTACCAACTACCTATTACCATAATCTAGTCGATACTTCTGATTTACCAATTACCTATTACCATGATCTAGTCTACCTTTGGTTAAATCATGGGATTATTAGCCTATTGAAATTCGTTTGTATTAGGCCTATATGAATTCTAAAAGCATGGTATGAAAACATATTGCTCTTCATGGACATTTGTCCACACTGAAACATAACCTATGAAAAGTCAGTAAACTACATTGTTCTTCGTAAGTCTATTCAAGCTGTAAAAAATTGCTTTTTAAAACTAAATTTCTACAATACATACAGGAGGCAATCACTGTTTAACGCTGATAAAATTCAGCAAGAAGACATCCTTTAAAGTCAGGCAATGAAACTAAAGGCATAAGTACGCTACTTACTCGTCGCTTCCGATAAACATCAAAGAAAATCGTCCGGCATTAATATTCCTGGTTGAATACCCGCTGAAAAATCACTTGGCCACAAATTACACTTTAACTTGCACTGCTACCGTAAACGGCTATGCGTTGCCAAAACCAGCTGTAGTTTCCTGTGTTATCCCAAGCTTTCTGCTGCACACTGTTATCGTCAGTGGAAAGCTCCCCCTAGAATAGCTGACGTAGTGAGTAATATGAGGAGTTACACACGCTCGTGTTTGCACCCATGGTTAGCTTGTACACAGCCTGTCACACACACGCACAAACAAACATGCGCAGCGGGTCAAATCAAATACGTAGATCTATAGCCTACATGATATCATTGATCTCGTAAGATATTATGATTGTTGTTTACAATAGGTGATATTCGTTCATACAATTAACAGTTTTGACCTTGACCCTATGTGAGGTAGGAAGGACAGTGACAGCTTGTAGTGTAACAAACACCCATCAAAGTCAAATATCTCTCTCTCTCTCTCTCTCTCTCTCTCTCTCTCTCTCTCTCTCTCTCTCTCACACACACACACACACACACACACACACTTGTCCAATTAATTGTCCAATTAATTGCTCCTGGATACCAAAAAGCTTGTGTACATCCTCTAGCAGCATATCTGTAGGCTTCCACAATCTTTGTCTGCTATCCCATTCCATTTTAAACCTAAACATCAGTGTGCACCACAGCAATCAGTTTGCCAGACCCAAGGTATGCATGTGTAGGAAATATGTAGGGCATGCCTTGATAACAAATTAGGCCTATCATACAACGATAGTAATGTTCATAGTTGACCTACCACAGGGCCTGTGCATAATGGAGGATGGTTTCAAATAGGCTACTACCTACTCACATCATCACTAGGACTAAAGTCAACTTATTTTTTTTTGCCTAATCCGGTGTTATTTCTAGCCAGAAAAGAATGGTAATTAATAAATTCAGCAAAAAATTATCGGGTTCACAGTAAGAAAGTGAGCAATTTAAGGGACTAGTCACCAAATGAGAGCTCATTTGTGGTGCATGGTGGTGGATCCCACACACACACACACACACACACACAGACACATACATATAAACATTACAGACAGACACAAACACACACCCACACACACACAAGTAGCCAAACACTGAGCCAAACTGTGAAGTGAGGGCGCTGTTGTATAATTCTCAGTCTGTTAACCTACATTTTCACTGGCTCTCTCAGGTTGCTGCCACTGGCTCTTATGGCCCACTTTCAGTCAAGCTGTGCGTCTATGCTGTGCGGCAGTGGCCTACATACAGCAGGGTTCTGACAAAGTTGACAAAGCTGCAGGCACACATAAAGCACTGCCCTAATTCCTTCCCTCCCTCAATCCAGTCCAAGGAAGACACACACACACACACACACACACACCAGAGAGAGATATCAGCTGTGAGTGCAGGCAGTATCATGTAATCCATCTAGTGCCAGGCCAGAGGTGAAGACCAGTCTGAGAAGTGACCAATGAAATGTCAGGACCCAAAGACATGCTTTTTGATTCTTGCATGTGTCTGTGAATATGAGCTCACAAGGATTTACTTTACAGATTTAAGAAAAGTCACAGCCTGGTCTCACAATCTTCACAGTTCTCACAAGTTTTCTATAGTCACAGTTATTGATCCATGTTTAGGTGCTGGTCAAGAGAAACCTGACATCTCTCCTCCTTTGTGTTTTATCTGCCGTTACCGTGGTGACAGCTTGAAGCAGTTACTCAATATGTGGTAATACTGGGTGCAAAGGGCAAAGAGCTACACAAATAATCTCAGTCAAATGTGTTATGTTTTGCAAGTGAGTCACCTTGTTGCTGTTAAAACGATATGAGACATTTTTTGTTGAATGCGCCAACATGATTGATTGATTGATTGTTTGATTGTTATATCAACTGAACGTATGTTGATTGTCTGTATGTGTCTTTAGCACTTAAGTATTTATTATATTCTATTATTTTATTTGATGATGCACTGACCAGAGACATTTCTCAATTTCACTGTACCTGTGACAATGACAATAAAGGACATTCATTCATTCATTCATTCATTCATTCATTGAAATCAAATGTACCTCTTATTCATTAGCCTATAAATGAAACTGCACTACAAACAATCTCACTATCTTCATGCACTCCAGAGGGAAGAGAGGGGCAACGTTCACCTAAATCATTTTTATTCTGCTATTCATACAAGCGCTTTTGCAATTCTGACAAATGAAATTCAGCAATTCTGACAACCTTGTCAGATAAGTTAAACAAGTTTAATAATTGTTTTGGATCTAAGCTATCTGAATTTTCACACATTTAGGCCTACAAATTTTATTCATGAAAAAACAAGTATGGTTTGAAACATTATCATATCGATGTGTTATTTGCTTTAATGATGAATAAGCTGTTCCAAGCAAGAACACACTTTTGGCACATTCATTTAAATTATTAGCTTATGATCTGCTCATTGTCCATGCTGTGGATTTGCTGAAGATGTGTAGGCTATATAGTACTATTTCTATAAACACAGGGGAGAACCAACATACAAAACTTTAAGTGCCATCAAACTACATAACTGTGAATGCTGGTCCAGTGGAGGGAAAAAGTCCAACTCAGTGCTAACATAACCCCTCTGAAAGAAGAGGTGCATTTGATTGAAAGTTCTGTTATCAGTCTTTCTCCAGCTCTGCTGCCTCCCATTAGGCAAGACTAGGCCTCAGTGTCTGGTGTGAGCAGGCAGTCTGGTGGGGGAATGCACCCAGCTGTGTGTGTGTGACACAGATAACCCTGATCACAAACACAAGTCCTTTTAGTACACCTGCATGGAATTTAGCTGCCTTTGTTTTAGTTGCAGAGGAGTAACTGCATAGCTCAGTTGTGCAATAGCACGTGCCGTTTGCTGACAACTCTTATCTGGTGAAAATCTTCAACTGTCTGTTTGGTCTGCCCTTTGTTGCACACATTCAGAATCTGAGGCAATAGACTGCTATTATAAAACAGCATTGTGATTTACACAATGTTTATGCATTATTTTTCATTTTGTCATAGTCCATGCTGTAGGTTATAAATAAGATACTGAATAAAGGTCATGTCACATAAAAATGCATGAGAACTTCTTTTGAGTGACATACTGTATTGAACATATGGTGTCATCGTTGGTGTAGGTTTCGTTTGGAAAGTGGTGGAGACATAAATTTGGCATGTTGAGAGGGGATCCTGTTTTATAATTTTGTCAGATAGCCTACACGTGGAATGTTGGACCAAATAAAACTGAATACAATAGAGACGGTGGTATGTCAATAATATTTATTGACATATATATATATATTTATATATCAAAGGATTACATATCCTAGACCAGACAAACATTTTTTTAAGTGGAAGGGACCATTTAAAGATTTCATGAAATTGGTGGTGTTATGAATCATTTTATTATTTGCATTTTATGCCAAAGCTGACACAGTAGACTACAGGAATACACATAAAGAAGGTTCCACAGTCGGAAATTCAGGGTAATTTTACCCTGCAGCCCATAGAACTGTATGAAGTTGAGCAGTTGCACGGTTCTCTGTCGCCTCCCAGTGTCGACAGTCTATGGTCGATTCCTGACAAGGCAAATCTAGAAAACATTACATGTCCACTTGAGGCGCCAAACTCGCTGTCACAATCACTGAGCTTGTGGTCACAATAAAATCCAAAATTTAACCAGGCAAGCCTACCCACAGGGACTAGGATACAATTTACTGCGTAAATTCACACATACGGGATGCTATCATTTTATTTGGGGATTTTAATAATTAGCCTAGAATTAAAATAACATTAATGTAAATTTAAGCAACCCTGGGATGTTTATCTTTTAAATTTACAATAGCCTAATGCTATTTTAAATCAAAATATTATAGGCTAAACTAAATAAAACCTATTCCAGAACTATTCCAATTATAAACCAAAATTTTTTGTCATTTTTTTTTTTTTTTTGATACATTTCAGTAGTCATATTTTGATTTTTTTCGACGTGCCAATGCTAGCATTTGTATTCCAGAGCTGAGGTAACCATGCTGTCCATGGGAATGTTGAGGCAGAAGTAGAACTGAGCTGAATGTGTTGTTGAAAGTTGGACATTTCTTAGCAGTTGACCGAGGTTGAGGGAAATTAGAGGTACCACGCGACACGGGCGGTGAGAGGAAGAAAAGACAAAGTCAAACAGAGCACACTATTTAAAAAATCGCCAAACTGTAAAATCTAGTGCAGATTCAACTTGCACAGTTAATACTAGCATGACACTGCGCCAGCTCACCACTGAAGTTTCTTCGCGCCTCCGTGGGTAAAGTGCTAGGGTCGTTTTTAAAATTCCGTCTCACTGCTGTTACTCTGGTATCCAAAATCATTTTTTTCTCAGTTATTTGACTGGTTGATAGCCTGGACAATGCCACCAAATAAAGGGAAGATGATATAGGCCTACAGAACTATTACAACAAATATTCATTGTAAAGTAGTCTGGAAAATGGTTGAAATAAATGTGGTGCTAGTCTGGCAGATGTTGATAGCAATCAGGCTAATAAGTTATAACCTTAGGGACTAATAGGCTACTAACCCTGCATTTCATTACTGCAAACCACTGAGGATATGTGCCAAATTCATAATTTCATTTAACAAATAATTTCAGTTGTTATTTTTTTTTTTTTAAATAAAATAAACCAAATACTGCATAATAAAAGCTGGATCCTAAAAAGAGCTGGATCCTCAGAGGTGAATTCTTGTTATGGTCTATCAAAGGCTAGTAAACTTAGATTGTAACATCCACTGTGTGTGTGTGTGTGTGTGTGTGTGGTGGGGGGAAGGTCAATCTGCCAAAAAGAGGAAAAAATCATTACCAATCGTTTTTCAAATCATAGTGGTGCACGCTTATACTTGGTTGTAGAAAGACAACACAGGGGCTGAAATCTTCAAACAAACACTTGGGGCACATGCTGTGCACCTAATAATAACAAACCACTGCCAACCAGTGTTGTATAAAGTACCCAAATGTTCAACTTGAGTAAAAGTACAGATACCCTACCAAAAAATGACTTTGGTAGACGTTCAAGTACTCTATAGCATGTTACTCAAGTAAAAGTATATATATAATATAATATTTACTGTACTTAAGAAGGCAAAGTAATTTATAATTAAATGCACTTAAGTAATGAGAGTAGGAGTACAAGTAGGAAACATGTAGCTTACACCAACAAAAAAATAGCAACACTGTTATACATTTTCTTCCATTAATTTAAATTTACTTGCAAAGCAAATTAAAGGTCTCCTTCCAAAATAAACTGTTTAATACTTGATTTTTTTTACATTACCATAGGTCAACCCAAGTTGAACTTGTATGCTCAACTTCAAAATGCTCTCCTACCCCTGCAGTCTGTATTCGCCTTTGATAGAAAACAGCCGGGAAAAACGAGCGAATCGGAAAAGCCGTACAAGCTTACGCCACATTAAACATTAGCTATGCAGTTAGCCTGCCCTCAAGAAAACATAAGGCTGCCTGCAGACAGACCAACTAGAGAGAGCGTCACAGTGCTGTTAGCCAATCAGAGGCGATGAGAGAACCTTTTTACAGTATGTCACTCATAAGCCATTTAATCATATAAATGACCATGAAGAAGGTAAATTAACTTAAAAAGTTGCCTGGTGTGAATAATTGTTTGCACTTGTCCAATGATAATCAGCTTCACCAAAACACTCAGTTAGTCTACCACAAACTTTCATTGTAATACTTGTAACTATACAGCCGACTAAAAATGTTGTGGAGTAAAAGTATACTTTTGTCCTCGGAAATGTTGTGAAGTAAAAGTAAAAGTCGCCAAATTCTTAACAACTCAAGTAAAGTACAGATACTCCCAAAACCTACTTAAGTACTGTAGTGAAGTATTTTTACTTAGTTACTATACATCACTGCTGCCAACCAATTGTCAACAAGATGGTTTGGGACGCACATTATGCCTCACCCCCACCCCCACCCCCCCTCCCCCCATCCATTTTGTTGCCTATTGGTTGTCCGTTGTGTATCTGCACAGGCTGTTCCCTTAATGTAACTTAAGGGGCGATGCAGGCCTCCACTATTTAAAGTGGCTTGGAGGGCATAGGGGTGTGGTCCTGGATCTGTCTTGCCGCCATTGCTACCCAATGAGTGTTCATTCTTGGACCCATGCCATTTCTGGGTCAGGGTGGGGAAACCTGTGCCAGTTGGTAGATGATTCATAAATGATCTTTACATTCTTTTACTGTATATGACAACATGCATTAGATTTTGTAAAAATGTATCAAAAATAACTCTTCATGGATTCATGTGTGTTACGGTGTGTAGTAATGTCTTGGAAAAAATACATTATCAAAGTTTTTAACATAAACATTATAAATGTAGGCTTAATCTTTGTGTCTTATGGTAGTGTCTGTCTGACAGTAATAAAAGAGGACTTTGGACGACAGAAAATGCTGTGTCTTGGGACAGAAGCACAAACTGCATTCTGTCACAGAGACGAAATGTGGGACTGCATACATCAATAAGGTAAGACTTACTGATACCTGGAGTCCTAGTTTAGAAGTTTGGACATTAGAATTTATATTTTATGAAGCTGTAACTCATCTAGTCAATGTACTAATGTGCAATATTATGAAAGATTACTATTAAATGCGTCTAAGACATACAGTGTCTGTATCATTGCTCTGCAAATAGACCTCTAAGTAAGGGAATTGTACATTGCCAATTTGAAAAGAAATTGCAAGTGTTGTAAAACGTAAACCAGTGTAATATAAAGATCAAAACTCTAATCTCAAATGCATTTTATTTAAAAAATATATGTATATATTTTATGAAACAGTGCTGCAGCCCACATGACATACCTACTCATTAACAAAGTCATATGAGACACAAGCTGCCTAGATGTTACATCATATGACTGCAGTTGTAGTAACACCTTTTGACAGGAAGCTATAACAAAATAACTAAAACGTGAATACAAAATTCTGCATCAAGACAGAAAAGTTATTTGCTTATTTCATGTTGTCAAGAATTTTTTTTATTTCTATGAGATCCTGGAGAGGTGAGAGCACAGGGTGACACTTGATCGGTTGTGCCAACATAAGGGAACATTAAGGAAGTACAAATGAAAATAGTCTGGCTTGCAGATAGTTTTCTGTTTTGTTTCCAAAGACTTTTCTAGATTGTTTTTAAGAGGACTAAGTGAGAGAAAAAAATCACAGCTGAGTCCCTGATTCCACCCTTGAGTTTTAATAGATTTCTGTTTTTTTTCCAGTCAGCAACTTTTAAATAAAAATAGCCACCATGAGCAAACTTTGGAGAAGCCAGTCCTTAAAGAACCTTTCTGGGGGGCAAAGTTTATGGGCGTCACCAGAGACATCCCTGTGGCTTGGAAGAAAGTCTGTATCGCAGCTCGTCCAGCAGTGAGTCAGAATCATCTGTGAATGAGGAAGCACTTTGCTTGCAGCAGATGCGCCCTTCAATATTTCCGTACTGACAGTCTCTCTGATTTGACTGCAGGTATCAAAGTTGCGTTGAACTGACAGCTGTAGGCAAAGAAGAAAATGGATCAAAGGTTTGGTGTTAATCAAGAGTTAATAATATATAAACAGGCACACAAAAGTCTAAAACATAAATGTAAAAACTCACACTGTTGTTGAGATCAATGTTGTGGGCTGATGTCTTATCCTCTGCTACAGCATCAGCCCCCTAGAGAAGAGGCCCAGGACAGCGACAAGCTCGCTGTCCCTGTTAGGCGCTTCCAGGGCCACCTGTGGGAAGATCCCTCCGGATTCCGAGGATGGACCACCCTGACCCGGAGCCGCTCGATGGAGGTGCTTCCCCAGCGGCAACGGGACCCGGCGGGCACTGGTGCCCTTAGGGCGCTGTTTGAGTCAAAGTGCGCCTTACAGCAGGACTACTCCAGCAGCCCCCGCCTCCACGCTGCATTCCTCGCCAAGCGGAGCCCAGCGCCACCCGTGGACGCCACCCCAGCGAGAGAGCCAGCGACCACTGGGCACAGCAGGCGCACACTCCACGGTGGTGAAGTCACTCCGGCAAAGAATGATGGCATGCACCAGGTGGGCATCATGCTCTATATCTGTCTCAGTAAACAAGAGAAGCGAACACAGAGCCAGACTGACAGCCTAAATGAATAGTCCTGTAGTGAAAGGATGGTTATCCTCTATAAGCAATAGTCCTTTGAGACCCAGTTAATAACTGTCTACAAGATCCTTTAAGCATCCCTTAGAGCACATTCATGTCTGGTCAGTGACGTGTTGTCAGCGACAGATTTTACATGCAACATTACTAGTTATTCTAGTAATACTTGTTAGTAGCGATTTGACCAAAGATGTATAGTTAATGCAATTAAATGTCATGAATCTGTCTGTATTTTAATCTGATTACATAACAATGTAAATGTATTATACAATCAGCCAGGTTTATTTTTATGTGCACAGAGATTGAATGGTGCTTTATTAGAGAGATCAGAGAGGAGGAAAACCATTGGTGGTGTCTCAGCCTCCCTGCTCAAGGAAGCGAGCAGTCCAAGGGGTGAGTAGAGCATTCATGCAGAGCTAGGAGTGTCACTTGTGACTGTAACCAAACATACAGCTCAGTTGCTGCACAGATATATAAAGTTACTGTACGACACACCTGCAAGACAGGGTAGGTCAAAAGCCAGACACTGGCTGTCGTCTGCATAGATACGACATTCAGGACATTCAGAGTTGAACTATCACCGTGTCCAGAGCCATCTGAATCTACCATTGTGGTGCAGGCATGTGTGAGGCTGTGCCCATGTTAAAAATATTCCTTTAGTTAATCCAAACACCACATAAGACAGGCATGCCAGCCCTCACAGAAAAACCTTTTAGGCAAACAGTAGCTCTGGTTTCACTGCCAAGGGGCGCAAGGACACGGCATACAGCCAGCAGGATGCAAACGTGTAGACACAGAACTATGCTCATGTCACACACACACACACACACACACACACACACATGTGTTGGAAACACGATGTGGACTGTAAGGTTACACCTGTGACAGGGAGTCTGGCTCTGACATGGCTAAATGTAATGTGTAGAGTGGCATAGTTCTCACATGTGTCAGGTAGGATTTATTAGCTGTCTGAGTCAAGCCATGAAGATCCTCTAAGGACTTTGTGGATGCACTTTGCCAGCACAGTTCTCTCTTTATTTCTGGGTTTGGTCACCATTAAGGGATTGTAAACAATGATTGTTTATCAGCAAGATATATTTTATAAGATTAAGTCAGAAATCATGAAAAAAATCTGAAATAAGTATTGCCTTTTACTGTATGTTTAAGTAATAGTTCTAATTACCCCACAACAAATTGTTTGTGGGCAAGTTACTGATTAGATAATGAGGTTAGCGTTGAGAAAAAAGACATCCTTCAGTAATTTTAACATGACATCAGTTTAAGTCATATGACATATAACATGTGTCTATATAACTATACAAAACTGTGTTTATTTTATGTTTCATACTTCATAGTTTTATCAACACATGCACAATTTTACAATTAAATATGATTCTGGTTATAAAGACCTTTACAATCATTGTAGTTTCCTTATTATGTCAAAGTTAGATTTATTTAACTGCCCATCATTGTTGAGCATTAGCATTGGGAAGAAACATGATGATGTGTCAAGGCTTGAGAGGTTGTAACAGTAGGTCTATATTAGTGCAATAATAAAAAGAGCCTTGTAACTATTAGCTAAACTGTTATATAGGCCTAATAGAAATGTAACTCATTACATTAATTAAAGTAAATAAAAGTCGTTTTTTAAATATGTAAAAGTAACCAGGAACATATTGCTTCTCCCAAGTAACTACACAATTGGCAATGACCTTCATTACATGAATGATTTCAGTTTAATTCCAGAAATTAGGGACATTGCTGATGGGTCATCATTATTTAAAGCTTTATTAGCTATCTCAGTATATATGTTCAGTATTTCTTCCACATCTATCCTTAGTCATTCATCCACATTGCACATTGCATATGATTGTTCATAATTATAAATAGAGGGCTTTGCCGTTTGTGGTAATGCCAAGACACAGAGAAGCGTCCAAGAAGTAATCTATTCATAATTATTATTGCAATACTTAGCAACACTGAAACATCTAATGACATCAGAATGGATTGGCAGAACTCCTTTCCTATGTCAGGAGTAGGGGGATGACGCTTGCCTGGTGAAATGTGAGGGGACCCCCCAACTACTTCCAGTACCAGTGATTGACTCAGCCTTGTGGAATACAAGGCGTAAACCTGACCCCCCAAAAATAGCAGGATGGCTTCATCGCTAGCGTAGCAGGCCCTGATAAAAATCAGCTGTCACCATAGCCACAGAGCCAGAGACAAGCAGAGTGTCAGAGAGAGCAGAGCTCACCAGCCTAACACTGCACACTACATTTGATCCAGAGGGGGATCCCACTACAGCAGTCACAGAGAGAGAGCGAGAGTGACGCTAGCAGACAGCACCGGAACTTAACAATTTCATTCAAACAGATTCAGGAACAACAACACTATAAAGCCTGAAGGTGTTCAGCAATCAGTAAGTATTATGATGTGGTAGTGAAATAATGAGGTGTTGTTAGCATGATATTATATGTGATATGGTTTGTTTTGGGTATGATATGGGTTGCTTTTCTCTCTTTAGATGTCAATGCACATTAGTTAGTTTACTTTAAAACAATTAAACACATCTTGTGTAATTTGGTTAGATTGTGTGTGTGAGAGCATGTGAAAACACATCAAATTTTCAATTGCATTTGAATCAGTAGATATATCAGAGCTGACATGCCGCTGCAATCCAATTAGCTGATTTTATTGAGTTCGGTTGGTGTTCACAGAAATATATATGTAAAGCAAGGCAGGGCCAGAGGTCATGCTAAAGAAAGCCTTTTACTGCCACAACAGTCATAAAAAGTAAAAAGAAAGATGCACTGAATGGGCTTCACCTTTGCTGTGGGCATAGCTTTAGAAGTCTAGTCTAAATACTAGTCATTCCCCATATTAACCTAGAGCTTTTTTTGGCAATGGGTTTACAAAAACTATATAAATAGTTTTGTCACATTTTCTGCTCATTTTGTATACTAGTGCAGGTTGAGGAGGGCAGCTGAAGACACTAAAAGCAAATGCCAACTGCATATCACAATCATTTGGACAGCTGTCATCAGCACTAGAGCACTCTCAACCCAGAGCTCTTTATAGCTTTGCCCTCTATTCCTCATTGGAAAGAATAGTGGGAGATTTTGTTTTGTAAATAAGTATAATCATAAATGTGAAATTATGATGTAAATGTAGTTATATCATAATTTATTCAACAGCATCTAAATCACTCTTGTTACTTAACACAAATTGTTGTGTTTGAATGTGTTTATGTATGTACAGTATGGGTAGTCAAGTGTCAAAGGCTTAAGGTGAGGTGAAGAGTGTGATGGTTTTCCATAGAGCATAATTATAACACAGAGCAAACCATCATGTGAAAACTAAAGACTGATGCTGCAGTCTAGATAGTTTCAGTAAGAATATGGATTCTTTATTATTATTATTATTATTATTATTATTATTATTATTATTATTATTGTTGTGCACCTGTTTGAATGCTGTGGTCACCACACCACACCTTCTGCTGTCTGTGGCAGCCGTTGGGCCTAAATGCTGCTATGCCCTGGTATTCTCTCTGTTCATTCAGCTATGCAAACGTTTTAAGCCTGGACTCGTGAGAGGCGCCAGTGTATGGCCGTGTTCTTTTGTCTGTGGGAGCTTACGGTGTGAAAATGGGGGTATGGCCGGAGCTGACCATCAGTTACTGCTGACAGGTCTATGCAGCAGGCCAGGGCTGCTGATCTCTCAAACTGCAGAGTTACATACCCAATACACCTTGTATTTGTCTAGCTCAACTACATCTTGTTCAGTTGTAATAATCAAGATAATTCTCAATTCTCACAATTAAAAAAATTGTAAGTCATTTTCATCAAACTTTCGTTACATACAAAAGGCTCTTCCTGTGGCTCTTGCATGACTATTTTAACAAATACATTTAAGTCTATGTTGTTCTAATTTGTGCTGTGCACAGTAAAGAAAGCAGAAACACCCTGAAATACTGAAATGTTTTCTTGGCTGTTGTTTTGCCTGGTCCGTGAAAATAGCTTTCATAGTGGGTGGCAATTACCAACATATTTTCCACATGCTCCAAGGTATAACAATAGCTTCCTGTGATAAGAGACACCAGTGGTTGTCTTCTATATTTACTCACTGCTATCAATGAGAATGTCTACTGAGACACCATAAGGCAATAACAATCCTGGTCAGTTCATTCTTATCTTCAGTATGTGGGTCACTGCAGCACCAACTGCTTGATATGTCATTTGGGCTTGCATTCGTGAGCATACTGCCAGTTTATCTTCTTGAGTTGAAATTATATGTTCAAATTATTTTATTTTAGGCAAGGTTAAGGTCAAGTAATACATTGTTGGAAAGTATGAAATGATGTTAGAATGTACACAACTTTCTTATCATATGATTTTGAAGAAGAATTTGTTCAGAGAAAATCACCATACTATTTACCCATTTGTAAATGTACATGTACATCTAATGGCCAAGAACTCTCCATCAGCTTTGATATGCATTACTTTTATAATTTTTAGAAGCTCCATCAGAGAGAAGAGCTAAATCCTCCAGAACATCACTGGTCAGCATTACTTCTTTGAGACCCACACTGCCATCTATAAAAGACAGATCTGCTCTCTACCTGTCAAAAGCAGCAGCTGCGGAATCAGCAGGAACTGCCACACAGCAAGTGAGTGCCTGAAATACCAGCCATGCCTTACATGCCTCCCAGGCATTTATTGCCAAGAGGTCTACGTCTCTGACTGGCTGATGCAGATCACTAGGCTGGGTAGGGGCAGGCTGACTCAGGGAGGTTGGGGTTAAGGGCAACTGATCACTAAACCTCATAAATGACAAGAAATGCACTTTGTAAACCTGAATGTTTTTACAATGTTGTATTGCAAGCTGTGTGATGTTCTGTAATTCAAGATTTGCCAGTGTAATTGTCTTATTTTATACAAAATCTTTTTGATTTGGTATTTGTGAAATCTACAAATATATAACATCACATGTTGGGATGTGCAGGGTCGTGTGGTCCAGGAGCACATAGCTACATCTGAAAAGAAAAACAAACAAAGCAAGGTACTGCATTTACTTTTTAAAGATTAATTGTCTTGGACTGCTGTGGAACTAACATATATGTCTCATTACATCATGCACTATGCAAAATGTCTGCTGACACTGCATATATATAGCTTTTTAGCTTCCAAAATAATACCCAATATCAGTAAATTTCTAATCTCATAAACCTTTTGAACATAACCATTCTTCCACAACCATAAACATTCTCATTCAACACATGATTATTGGTCTAACAATATGTTATAAATACTAGTGAGACAATATTCTTCTGACACACACATCAGAATCTAGGTTATTCCTAATTCCCACATCTCGAGCAATACATTTGAAGGAAGGAAATACAGAATTTTAAGCTAAACAGCGTGGATCTAACCATTGCATGAGGCTGTGTGCTGTGAAATGCTTCAACCTTAAGAAGGCATTCTTCTCTCTATAACACAGGTAATGTACTGTCACAACTGACCCAACACAACTAACCCAGTTTTAATAGATTTTAATTGAGACAATGTTACTAATTATACAATTTTGTTTGTGTGTTGTTGAAGTTAACAACATCCCTTCCCTTTTTCTTTTTCATCCAAGATGTCCAACCTAACCAAACAGATAAGAGTAACCAATTCTAATGGAGAGGATGACCTCCCACCCCCACCTCCACCACCACCTAGACCTCACATGGATGAGTTTGCAGACATTAGAGACCCTAACCTTCTTCCTGTCCCTCCACCAAAAGAGACATTCTCAACGTTCTACCAGCAGCGTCAAAAAAGTGAACTAAAGAGACTCTTCAAACACATTCATCCTGATGTGAAGATGAACTTAGATGAAGTGATTGATGATGAGTTAGTGGAGGCAATTCAGTCAGGGGGTACTCAAAGCACAGATTCAAACTACCAGGGGGAGGTCCAATCCATGAGATGGATTTTTGAGAACTGGACTCTTGACAACATCGGGGATCCTCATACCACAAAGAAATTACTTGATGAGGAAGCCCTCCAGGGAGGGGATGTCAGAGGAACTTCTTCGAGGTTTGAGCATGGTGATTTGGACTGTTCTCAGACATCTTCATCAGTTGATAGGCAGGGATCAGTCAAGGGAGATGTCCGCACTGCCACATGGTTGTTTGAGACACAACCCATGGATTGCCTTGGCAAATCTACCACAGAGGAAGGGGAACTTGTCGAGGCAGTTTTAAAGGAGCCCATAATGAAAGGTGATGTTTCAGGTGCAAGACTCCTGTTTGAATCAAAGCCCATTGATGCCCTGGGACGCTGCTGCTCTGTTGAAGATCACAGTTTTCTTAGGCTTAAGTCAGAATTTCAAGAACATAAAGGAGATGTCAAGAAGACAGTGAAGCTTTTTCAGACAGAGCCCCACTGTGCTCTTAAGGATAGCAGTGGCAACATCCACAAAATTAAATCTATCTGCAGGGAGGAGATACAAAGTGGCAACTTTAACACAGCACGCTGGCTCTTTGAAACTCAACCCTTAGATATCATTAACAAGGATACCTCTGGAATTCAGATAATACGGGGCATATCTTTAGAGGAAGCTCAAAAAGGAGGAGTTGACAAGAAGAGGTGGATGTTTGAGACACAGCCATTAGATGCCATCTGTGAAGGGGCTGTGGAGGAACATAAGTTTCAAGGTATATCAGTAGATTTTGAGGGGTTAGCTGATGTTGGAATGAAACAAAAGCTTTTTGAAACACAGCCTTTGGCAACTATCAAGGGTGATTCGACATTCGAGGGAGTTGAGGAGAAGGAAGTAATAGTTGGAGGGGATGTCAGATCCACGCTTTGGCTCTTTGAAACACAGCCCACAGAGACAGTGAAGGATAGCTATGAAGTGGGTCGTCTCAAAAGAGTCACTGTTTCTCCAGATGAAAGAGGAGAGGTAAGAGGCAAAAGACAAACTTTTGAGAGCCTAAACATCAGCAAAGTTCAAGTAGACCAAGAAAACAAAGTTGAGGAGTTTGAGAAGGGAGATGTGAAATCTTATAAGCATCTCTTTGAAACCATCCCTATTGATCACATATCACAGTCTGAAGACAAACCAGCTCAAACCTTTGACATTACAGCTGGCAATGTGAAAGATAATAAAGCACTCTTTGAATCAACACCCTTGTATGCAATCAAAGATAGCTGTGGGAACTTCCATGAGGTAACAACTGTCAGCAGGGAAGAAGTTGTCAAAGGCAGTGTTCAGAATTACAAATGGATGTTTGAGACGAAACCACTGGATATGTTCAAGGAAGGAACAGGGAAAGTAGAGATTATCAAAGGTATTACAAGACAAGAAGATACAGGTGGTGATGTTAGAATGGCAAAATGGCTATTTGAAACTCAACCTCTGGATGGCATCCATTTAAAATTTAACAAAAAGGAGCAGGACATGGCATTAGAACAGGAAGAGGTCAAAAAGGGCGATGTCAAGACCTGCAGGTGGCTGTTTGAGACACAGCCTATGGACATTCTGTATGAAAAAGTTGAGAAAAGACAAGAGGCAGAATCTATACCTAAGGCAAATGTGAAGTCACAAACATGGCTTTTTGAGACACAACCATTGGATAACATTAAGGATGGAGATGCTCAAAGTCTGAAATTATCCAAGACTCTGCTAGATGAACTGACAAGCGATGTCAATGTGAAAACGGTCAAACATCTTTTTGAGACAGAAACCTTAGACAGAATCACAAGGAGAACAGACTCAGAAACAGACATGAGGTATGTCAGTCAAGTAAATGTCCAGTCAGGGGATGTCTCACGAGTAAAAGAAATTTTTGAATCCCAGTCCCTCGATGAAATTGGATGTGAAATGATTAAGGCAGAGGAACAGGATACAGGCATCCAAGCAGGATCTGTTCATAAATTTACATGGCTTTTTGAGAACCAACCCATCAGTGCCATGAATGACAAAGAGGGTGATGTAACAACCATGAGGACTGTCATGGATGTGGAAAGTGGTGATGTTGGAAGTAAGAAGTTCATCTTTGAAACATTCTCTCTTGACAAGATTGAGGACAAAGACCAGTTGCTCAGGCATCCATCAGTTAGTGTGGAAAAGCCTGTGGGTGGCGTTGATGTGAAGTCAAGCACCATGTTATTTGAATCACAGCCTCTCTATGCAATCAAAGACAAAGAAGGGCAGTTTCATGAAGTCACCACAGTCAAGAAAGAGGAGGTATTGACTGGAGATGTACGGGGAGCTCGATGGATGTTTGAGACCAAGCCACTTGATTCAATTCAAGCAGACAAACAAATTTATGTAATTCGAGCTGTCACACAAGAAGATGTTCTTAAAGGCGATGTGAAATCGGCTCGTTGGAGATTTGAGACTCAGCCCCTAGACTCACTCACAACCCGAGAAGGGCCATCAGTCCGAGTAGTGGAGGACATCACAGGCAGCAACAATGTGCAGCAAAATAAAAAACTCTTTGAATCTGACCAGGCAGCTCAAAAAAAGTATGTGAGGATGGTCAGTGTCACAGATGTCCAGCAGGGGGATGTCCGCACCTCAACCTGGTTGTTCGAGTCTCAGCCAATAGATTCACTGAAAGGGGAGCCACAAGAGCAGAGTGAAATGCAAACCGTTCACAAAGAAGAAGTCCAGAAAGGTGATGTGAAACGGTGCACGTGGTTATTTGAATCAAAGCCACTAGATAAAATCAAAGACACTGAATCCTCAAATGCTGACAACCTAGAGCAGGAGCACATCCCAAAGGCAGACGTCAAGAGCACCACCTGGATGTTTGAAACAACCCCACTGGATAAGATCACAGTGGACAGTGTGTCTGAAACACTCTACCGGCTTTCCCAACTCAGCATCATTCACTCCAGTGGCATCATCATCCAGGCCCATGATATTAGAAGCGTCAACATGGCAAAATATGTACTGGCACCTGGTGAAAGTCCTAATGTCCAAAAGGAAGAAACTGTGCAAGGTAATATCAGAAACATAATGTTACAGCTCTTACAAAGACCAAATCTGAAACCTGCAGTTGCTGTCTTACAAGAAGATGAACAGGGAAATGTCCAGGCATCAGTGTTAGAGATACCACCTCATGAACAATTAACAATGCATGAAGAACAAAAACGGAAAATGGAAAGGGTCACTGAAATTATTGAGTGTATCCTTGTTCAAAGCAAGTCATCTCAAACTGGGCTAGTGATGCAGGAATCTGAGGACAGGCAACCAGAGTTGATAGTTTTCTCATTTTGTTGCCACAGCAGTCAAAGAATGGAAAGTGTCAACATACAGAGGGGAGATGTCAAATCCACAATAGGAAACCTCTTAGCTACTGCCCAAAACTCAAGAGTAACATCCTCATGTAAACTGGATGAAAATGAAAAAGGAAATGTTGTCCTGTACAGACGCTGTATTGAAAAAGGGGATCTGCAGTTCCTCAAGAACCTTCAAGGGGACCCTTTAGAGAATGATATTATTTCAATGCCTAAAGAACAAATTGAAATTGTCCAAGGAGATGTAAAGGAGGCCAAGAAGCACCTCAAAGAACAAAAAGACTATGTGGAGAGGACAGTGTTGGATATTGTGTCAGGGGATGTCAAAAACACCAAAAGGGTTTTCTTGAGTAGCTCAAGTGGTGTACATGTTGACCCCTGTGTGCCAAAGGATGAGATTGTTCCTGGAGATATCACAATTGCCAAACAGCAGCTTGATGAAGCCACAAAGCAGCAACTTCTTGTGCAGAAAGAAGAGATTGTCTCAGGGGATATCAAAGCCACGATGGAGTCACTGGAACGGGCAAAACAACTGAGTATGCATGTGGAGCGGGAGGTCATTACTCCTGGAACAATCTATGATTTGGATGTTTCTTTACAAGAGTCTGAAGAGGAGGAACGACCAAATTACAAGGAGAAAATTGTTTCAGGGGACATCAAGGCAGCAAAACAGTCCCTGGAAGAAGCAAAAACCAGGAGCATGAGAGTAGAGCGTGAAGTTGTTGTTCCAGGAAAAATATATGACATCAATGCAACATCTTCACAGGAGGGCATCTCAGCAGGAAAGACTTCTGCCTCAACTTCAAGTAACCCACGGATTATGACATCATTTCGCAAGGTCAGTGCCACAGACATGTATCAGGGAACCAATAACAAATGTGAAACTATTCGTCAGAGTGAAGTGGGAAAGATGTCAGATGTAAATGCTAGCGCAGTGGAGTCAAGATCAAAAGGTGTCAGTGTCTCATATATTCCTTACATTATGTCAGAGAGTGAAGCCAAGAATCAAGATCAAGAGACAGCAGAAGAGGTTATTAAAGGGGATGTGAAGGCTGCCATCCAGGCATTGTATAGTGCTGCTAACGAACAGAGAACAACAGACAAAGAGGAGATTGTGAGAGCTGATATGCAAGCAGCACTGCAGTCACTCCAGAAGTCTAGTGTTAATGTGTCCCAAGGGGATTATAAGGCAGCAATGATTTATAGGAAAGCAGGGCAGTTTTACTCAGAGGGTAGAAAGAAAAACGGCTCAGGGACTGTGTACAAACAGAATGTAATGTCTGAACCTGAATCTGACACTGAATTGTCTCCTTCGGTTTCAGTAACCTACAAGGAGCATCAGTCCCCTGCATCAAAGAATTCAGCACCTGCTGTTAATTCCAGCCCAGCGGACAATTCTAGAGCTTCCATCCCCTCTCCACCACCTCTTCCTCCAAAAACCTGTGACCAACCTAAAGAATTTAAACCAGCCCTTCCACCTAAGCCACAGTGGACTTCCATATGTCCTACTGAAACCAGCAATAACAATGACGGTCATTGCATTCCAGCTATCCCTCCCAAAATGAAGACAGGAAAGACAACCACTTCTCCTTTACCACAAAGGACTGCATTCAACAAAAGTGAAGATCCACACACCATTCAAGAGGTAGAGATACAGCAATTGACCAATACAGCAGAACACCGAATTGCCAAAAAGACAAAGCAATGCATTGATGTGGTGGAGGAAAAAATCATCAAAATTCCCTCAGAAAATACCAATTTTAATGCACACACTGCAGCTCAACCTGCCTCTGAGATGGAGAAAAATGTGATACAAAAGATAGATGCTGCCGAGGAGATCCGCTTGTGTATGCAGGCTTACTCCACTGAGGGTGAGGTCAAGAATGAACTCAATATGGGCTTCAAAGTCGCTCTTCAAAACTTTGAGGGAAAGAAAAAGGGAGCTATGGGTGAAACTGTAACATTGCCAAAAAAAGCTAAAGGTGTCCAAGAGTCAGCACTTTCCACTCCACCTAAATGTGCATCAATCCTTAAAGAAAGTGCCAGTCTGCTGCCTGTCTCCCCTGAACCTCCAAAAGACGAAAGTCCTAACATTGTCATTTTGAGAGAAAAACGCGGGAGAAGGGAAACTGATGATGAACGGCGTCAGAGGTTATCTGTGCACAGGGATGAAATCATGAGAGGAAATGTGAAAGCAACTATGGAGATTTTTGAAAATCTCAGAAAACGGGAGGAGCTAAAGACAATCCTTTGTCAAGTTCAGGAAATGGATGGAGACACAAGTGAAGTGGATGTTAAGTATTTGAGGACACCTTTTGAGAATGTACCCTCTTGGGTAGTAGGGCAAAGTAAAGTAAAAAAGAATTGTAATTCTTCAATTATAAAGAATGATGATGCAGAGACAGAATCATTAAAGGATGATACAGACAGTGTCTCCTCAGTTGAGACAGCATTTGAAGATCTGGAAAAAGCAAGTGTAGACATAAAATGTTTAAAAGAACAGACTTTGTTTAAACTTTTGGAAATAGAAGAGGCAATTAAAAAAGCTTTGTACTCTGTATCAAACTTAAAATGTGAGGCAGATATCATGGGATTATCAGGACTTTTTAATGAATCTCTAAAGACAGAGCAATGTTCCCAGAACTCAAACAACATCAGGAAAATTAGTATTGTCACAAGCAAAGCAAAAACAGATCCAAGTAAATCGGAACAAGAAGTCAGCAAAGGAAAACTGAAAGTTGAGGAAGTTCAAAAAAAGCCAGAAGTTCTTCGATCGAAACCATCTCCAAACCCCCCCTCCTCTCCGTCATTCATCTCAATTCACTCTGCTGCAAGAAAATCCACAGAGGCACCCAAGTCACCTCCCCCTCCACCCCCACAGTCTGATAACAATGCAGAGAGCACGACTCCTAGTTCCAACGGTTATCACAGTCCCAATGGTGATCTGAATAATCCTTGGGAAACAAAGGTAGCGAACCACTTTTGTAGCCCCCAAACCCCTAAACGAAAAGTCAGCATACTGGAAGTCCAAACTCTGCCAGAGCCAGGGCCAGTAGCCGGAATCATTGGAACAAAGACAGTCAGTGAAACATATGAAGAGAGAGACAGCTTTGGTAATTCATTTGTCTCATCCACTACATCAACGTTTGTCACAAAACAATCTGAGACCAAAGCTCCCTCCTCTCATGAGGTTCTATCCGGTTCAAACAAATCAGTACAAGTCATTGCATCCCCTCTTATGCACAGGTCTGATCGCACATTTGCAGAAAGGAAACAGACTAATGTAAAAGATGGTAGCAAAGTATTTGTTACATTTGGCCATACTAAGACAGGAAAACATTAACTAGGATATTCTTTTGATGTATATGACAGTCCACTTGTGTATATTATTACCTATATGTCTGTTTTGTATGAAACCAAAATGTTTTCTGAGATCTTAACTAAACATTTACCATTCTTATTTTTGTCTTTCATATAATTCATAATATAATTTTTCCTTAGAAGATTTTTTGGAAAAGGATTTTATTCCAAGTTCAGTGTAGGTTATTTTATACAGTATTGTCAATAAAATACCTGTGTTGTTTGTTACTATTGTTTACTATGCCTGTTTGTCTGATGTTTTCATTATTACTGTCAAATAAATGAACAGAATATGTGTGTTTTGCATTTGCAATACTCATAACATTTCCTACATTCTAACAATACATTGGGACCAAGAAAATCACTATATCAGCAGCACATAACCTTACTCATATAAATATAATGATATCCTAAATAAGGCTTAAATGATTGAGTAAAAATGCACAATCAATCAAACCAAAAGCACTATCCAAATAAAAAACAAGTTCTTTGATAATGATTAATGTATTATATTATGTTATATTTTTATGACATTGCTGTTGTTATCTTGATAGTTTCAGGCTCCGGTTAAGGAAATGTGTTCTGCATGTCTGAAACCTGTGTATCCAATGGAAAAACTAGTGGCAGGAAAACTTGTACTTCATAAATTGTGCTTTTGCTGTAAGCACTGCAAGAAGAAGTTAAGGTGAGAGATCATTATGATTCTAATGTCAGAAAAAAAACAAATTAAACTAATCAAAAAGTAATGAAAAAGCAAATCTTACTAATCTCAATCTCAATCAAACTGTTAAGATATATACACTGTATACTGTATATACATTTCACAAAAGACAACATATAGCAGAACAACTGTTTCTTTTTCATTGCAGTATTCACAGTTATTCAGCTCTCTATGGGGAGTTCTATTGTACATCCCACTATCAGCAGCTTTTTAAGCGTAAAGGAAACTATGATGAAGGGTTTGGCCACAAACAACACAAAGATCGTTGGCTCTTGAAGACAGAAACAGCCACACCAGAAACAAATACCAGTCAGAGACCACAGCGAAAAAACAAGGTTATTCCAAATGATAACGCAACAACATCTCCTTCTTGTGTTATTGATACACTACAGAGAGGCAGGGACACATTTCTTGAGGCCAGTTCTGAGACCAGGAACAAGTTAAAAGTAAGTTGGCCTCCTGAAAAAAATGCTCAGAGAGGGAGCCCAGTGGTGATAAAAGAAAAATTGCCTCAAAAAAGTATTGAGAAACATGATGGCAGCACTTTCATTTCTTACAACGGGGAAACTGTAAAACCTATAACAATGTCACATCATACTGAAGTCTCTAAGAAAGACCAATTTCCCCCCCTGTTAAAGACTGACACAACACTTTTTGCTTCAGACAGTTTAAGGACGACAAAACAAAGGCAGTTTGATCATGTAGTTGCAACTCAATCACAGAAAACTAAAACTGTACCTAAGGATACTGAATCAGTCTCTGGTAGCAAACAAACAGTCTACTCATCTCAAACACATAGGACACCTCCTAATTACTCGGTGCCAGAAACAAAGACAAAACACTTATCCAGTCAAAATACATCAAGCCCAGATAAAAATAAGAAAACTGTCCGATTTGCATCAGCCTTAGAAACAACAGAAGTGATCAATGAAGATCTAGCTCTACCTATGGAAAGTGAGAACAATGATGTGTTCTCTGATAAAGATATAGTAAGTGGCTCTGCCGTTATTATGAGCTCAGCTGGACACACTGGACAGACAGGGGAGAACCTGACTGAATTGACCCCAAATCCTTATGACACATTACCGGGTGACAACCAAGAAAGTGACACTAAGCATGTGTTGCAGTTGGACAGCATTGAGCCTCCAAACACCCCAATGGATGTAGTTAACAAACAGTCGGATGATATTGTCCAAGGTGGTAGGGATATGGATGCAGACACACAGATTCACAGTGTCATAGTGATTGATGTTACACCCTATCAGAAAGAGGCTGCAGATAAGGTACTTTATTCTGACAAAAGAGAATCAGATTCACTAGATGAAGAAGTACTGAATAGTGACCTACCAGAGAAGGCATCGGAGGATGAACAAGGAAAGAGTAATGAGACAACAGCAGGACCTCAGGTGCCAAATGACCAATCAGCACCTCCTGAGAAAACCAGTGCTAAAATGAAACAGGAGAGGGCCAAAGAGACCAGAGGATCATGGTCTAAAGGAAAAAGCCCCCTCTCCAAACTTTTTGCCCCCAACACAAAAGCTTTGAAAAGTGAGGTGGACAACAAGAAGTCTGACAGCAGGCCCAAAAATCTGCTGGGCAAGCTATTACACACTTCCTCAGATGCGAAAACAGAGCAAGACCCTAAAACCGACATAAAAAAACACAAAACTGACGAAAATGAGAATCACAAAGCTGAGGAAAAAGAGAAGGTTTTTGATCAAGTACAGGACAAGGAAAATGACCCAAATACCTCTACAACTCTGCTTGCCACTGATGACCAAAGAAGTCTAGAACATCCCTTCACGATGCAGACAAATAATGAAAATGAAAAATTTTTAAATGGGTGCATCAATCAAGCAGAGAGCAAAGGTACCACAGATATTGTTTCCTCCAACTCAGACAGTCCTTTGGTCTCAGAGGGTTTGCCAGATTTTCCAGCCTCAGTGCTCTCGATAGCTGATACCAAGACAGGGGTGCCCTCAGCTATGGACTTTGATGTATTTGGAGAACAACCATTTGGATCCAAGCAAAGTGATCTGAATGATGGGACAACAGTTAAACATGGAGAAATTATCTGTGAAGATCCATTTGGGGCACCTTTTGTTGAGGCAGAAATGACAAGCAATATTTTGGGGGCACTATCCATGGAACCCACTCATGTTTCTTCTGCAGTAGATCCATTTGGTCAGACCACTCCTTTCAAGCCAGAGGAGCAGTTTGACATATTCAGTTTAAATGAGCAACCTGCCACCTCCACAAATGAAAATGTTTCTCAGCAACAAGTAGCATTTGATTTCATGATGGATTCCAGTGCCAATCAAACAGCGAATCTGTTTGAAGAACAACACCCTCAAAAGGAAGTATATGACATATTCATTTCTGAAATTCCAGCACAATCAGAAACCACATCTGAATTAACAGAAGGTGGATCAAACACATCTTTTAACACTTTCGGCAATGATAATTTAGCAATTGGCCAAACTGGTCATAGCACTGTAGATGTGTCTATGGCAGGTACACAAGTTCCAACTGATCCATTTGACTCCTTTCTGGGTCTCGGCAAGGAACCAACACAGCCAACTCAAGCCATTGTTGTGTCCAACACACTCCCATCAACCCCTGGCTTTTCCCAAATATCAGCTGATTTAGTGGATGGATTTATGAATCCCATCGCTATGGGTACGCCAGAAATGAAAGAAGATGAAAGTACCAGTACCTGGATGGATGACTTATTGAGCTAATGTGAAATGACAGAAAGTGTTCATTTGCCAAACAAGCGCAGCACCAGTAAATAACTGATTTTCCTCACTTACACACTTATTTTAGAAACTCTGCAACTGATAGAAGTACAGCATTATTTAGTTAACAGAGGATGATTATTTTTAAATGTTCTTGGATCATGGTCTTATTCTTAAAAAAATACCTTAACATTGCACATGCTACGTTGTAACAAATCAAGAGAAGCCTACAACAAAGAGTCACAACAATAATCTGAAATAAATCTTTAGATAATGAAATCAGATATATAAAACTGTGTATGTCTATGTAAAGCACATTTTACACTGATGATACAGGTAGTTTAATTAAGCAAAGTAGTTTAAAATGTTGTTTCAACATTTTAAATAAATTACACTCATTTACATTCACTAAAGAGAACAGGATGGTGAATTGTGGCTGTAATGATTAAATTCTTCAGTCTGTTGTTGCTTTTTTTAGTTAATTGCCCTGGTTTATTTCTGTTTTATTTTAGTTGTTTACAACTATTATAATTTTGCTGATATAGTTACCCTCTTGGCCAACCTTCAAGCATCCTTTCTTTCCTTGATGTTAATTGAATTGTTAATTGTTTGTTGACATTGGGTTTTCTTCAGAAGAATATATTACAATTTGCAATACAAATTTATAGAAAGTAATAAAATTCAAATTTCAAAGGAATACATGTCTACCTTGCATTAGACATTACATTCTTTATCATTTTTATTATTTTTGATATTAGATTTTATATTTGTTGATAACAGATAAATAGATCTAGGAAAACAGTAGGGGAGAGCCGGGACAAGTGAACCACTTTTCGATTAAATGTTGTTTTTGCAGACAACGTTACAGATAGTAACACTTTTTTTGTGTGAACAACAACTCACAGATGTTGTCTCTTAAAGCCTTGTGTTAATTCATATAGATGGGCGACGATTGTGCTGTAATTAATTTTTAAAATAGAATTGATCATTTGTTTCAATCGTCCCGATTGGGTGGGACGATTGAAACACTAGGGTGGGACAAATGAACCAGTATAAAATATAAAGTAACCTTTAAAATTATCCCCATTTATATGTGATATATCTGACAAAGACCCTTTTTAGTCAATTGCGCTGAAATTTCAAGCAAGTTCTCGTAATATTTAAGTAGTTATCAAACAATCCTTGTTGCAGGGTAATTCACATTGGAATTATTACCGGACTCCATGACGAGCTTGGCTGCCATCGTCCTATGATTATCATATTCATATTTCTAGTTGGTTTCATGACATTTCTGACAAAATATGTGACAAAGACCCCTTTTAGTCAATGCTGCTCAATTTTCAAGCAAGTTCTCATTATAGTTAAGTAATTATTAAACAATCTTTGATGTAGGCAAATTCACGTTGATCTGACCGCGGAATTATTAGAATTATATTACCGGACTCCCTTTAAACGAACTTGGCTGCCGTCGTCCTATGATTATATCTTCATATTTCAAGTTGCTTTCATGCTTTACACTGAGAAAAAGGTCTATACGTGATTATACTGAAATACTGGAACAAATCGTCCCGACAGTGCCTGCTCGCAGCAAAAGGCATTTTTCTCCTAGACTAAAAACATTGACATTTCATACTGTAGGATATGTTACACCATCAATTCATCTGTTGTTTAAAAGTGATAAGTGTATATTATGTCGCAAACCAAGCATGACATATAAAAAAAACTGGCGCATACAAGAATTTACTTTCCGCCTTTAAAAATGACCTCCCGGGTCTAACTTCAGATCAGTATTGCATATCGACACGATTTTCCCAGGGTTTGGCTAGTATTACAAGCTGTATGGGATGACAAAATTTCATGTTTGAATTGTGAATGGTTTTCAAGAAAATCTCAATGGTTCATTCGTCCCCCGGTTCAATCGTCCCGGCTCTCCCCTATGCATGTTCTCTACTAAACTGACAAAATCTTCAGACCTTAATTAAAAAAAAAACAAAAAAAAAACACTACAGCTGCTTAGACAACACATATTGAGTTTGCAGTGGCGGCTACTGGTCTTTGAAAGAGGGGAAGCTCATTGTCAGTTTACACAAGATTTGTCAATTTATTTCTTTTTAAATTCTGCACTAGCATTCATTGTCTGCCATTGTGTGTGCAGTGCACCTTGCTAGCTGGCTAACTAGCTTGCTAGCGAGCTAGTTCACTCCGACCTAGCCAACAACTTAACTATATCACAAGACGATATCAAACTCTAACAAGAAATTATTGAAATAATGTTAAACTGAAACAAGGAAATATGAAGGGTGTGTTTTATGTACAGTGTGAGAAATGTACAAGTAATCACCAACACAAAATGCCAGCAAATGGTTCACAGCTTGTCTCAAACTTCGCTTGCTAAATCCGCGATGGGACTGACATAGCATCTCAACCATCTCAACATACCCGTCAATCAAAACGGGATTCACTCTCTCAATCCTCCAATCATCATGCAGAAGCTCAGCATTCAGGCCAGCCCAATGGCGCTAAGGTAACAATCAGTCAGTTTGTCATAAGTAGGCCTAGCTTATTCTAAACTAACTCTTCTTTTGTAGTCAATAAAGCTGACCTTCCCTTGCAGTCTTAGAGAAATCGCTTTTGGTTCCCAGGGATGGACTGGGACTAAAAAAAAAATACCCTGGACCTTTTCTGTAGACCCATTAGGCCACCTACATGGACACTGTCTACACTCTTATGATACTGTTTAACAACACTCTCCTGTGTGTGTTAAGTCCTTACATACTTGACAGTATTTACAAAAATGATCATTGTATCAGTGTATTGTTTTGCCTCATGCCTTCATTATAACTCAGCCATCAGACAATTTCTATAATAATAAATGGAATTGGAATAACATACATACAACTTGGTCAGGTTAATGTACAGTAGCTAGATCCTATTAAATTGATATGGATATATCTTTAGGGCTGCCATTTTCTGGGATTAGTTTTGAGAAACATCTAATGAAAAATAATGTATGCCCATAGATCCCACATAACTTGAGAGCCGACAAAAAATGGTTAAAAAGACACGTTTGTACTAGTGTAGACGAGTGTGTTAGTTTTAGATTATCTTGTGTGCATATTTATACTGCTGATTGTTTTTTAGAGAGCTAGACAAACTGGGTGATAAACAAGCCAGTTGACAAAAGTCAGATTGGACGGCCCTTCTTGATTTTTCCAAAATAGATGTTTAGCCTACCCCTGCAGAGTGTGACAAACACATTATAATATAAACGTTATAATTTGACCATTTGACCTAGAACTGTCTATGCCAAGTCTTTACCCAGAGTAAAAAGCTGGTGCGGCTTAAGGTGGTCATTAGCTGAACACTAATTGATGTAGTATACTGTAGCAGATACCACCACTACAAGTCACCCTAGATTTGAGAACCATGCAATTCAGAAAACGTTCATATACCAAACCTACAGTCATTACATTTTTGCTATGTTACTTTGTAAGTAGACCTACATGTAGGTAGATTTAAAAATGATGCTTTTAAAAACACATTTTAATTTGTTCATATATTTCCTAATTAAACTGTTGAAAAATCCACAGACCACATTCCTCAATCAATTAAATTTACTTTTCACCTTTTGTTCACAATAGAACAAATTGGGCATCATGTAACAAAAACGATGAACACAATATACAGTACTTTTCAAGTGGGTTAATTAACTAATACGTATGTTTTAACAATAGGCACCTCTAGAAAACTTCACTGTCTCCCATGTAGCACTTTGTGAAAAAACAAAGCAATGCCAACACAACTGCGTTGTAGTTTATGTAAACAAAAATGTCAAATATAATAAAATGCTTATAATGCACTTTTGGATACATTAATATCAGTAGGTTGATAGCATTTACTTTCAGAAACAATTATTCTTTTTTACAAAGGCAGAAAAGAAATCAAAGTTTTGTGGCAAAGTTTTGGGAACCATCCACCATGTTGAAAGCTTCCAACTTCTTCATAGCCTTTATATTCCTGAAAGTCCAACACCATGGTTACTCAGAGTGGAAAGGAGCAGACATTTGCATTTTTAACTGCAACATGATTCTCTGGTTGAGATTGTGTTGTTATAACTGGTGAGCTATTGTAAAAATCTTGGTCTAACAAGCTATGATTGTCATGCATCTGCCTAACCCAGCCCCTTAATGAGATCTTGATGACCTCACCTACTTCTTCATTCATACTGCTCATCGAGTCCTTATCCTATTCCTACAGTTAAGCCATCATGTTCTATTCATGCCTCACTGTGGCTACATCAACTCTGGGCCCTGTCCCTGCCCTCCTCACCTGTTCCCCTCGGCCTCCTCCGTGGAGTCAGGCAGCTCTATACATCTGGTTTCTGGCAGCAGGAAGCCCAGCGCTCCTCCGACTATAGCGCAGCTGCTGAACACCAGTGTTGGGGCGGTCCAGTGAAGGACCTCCAGCAGGTTCACCACAGGAGACAGCATGCATGCCACCCTTGTGGCTGTGGAGCCCAGGCCTGTGGCAGTTTGCCTGAGAATATAGGAGGGGTAACACGAGTTTCAAACTATATCAAACTATAAACTACTATGAGATACAATAACAAACATAAATGAATGATACAAATCCTAAAATGTGAATGATATCAACAACACTGTACTGCAGTGACTGTGGAATGTGGAAATGGCAATGATCATTGTGAAATACCTGATAGAGGTAGGGAAAAGTTCTTGGACATAGATATTACACACAGTACCAGCTCCATTCATTAAAAATCTCCCAACTGTAGCAAGGGCAGTAACAGCAATAGCCTGATCTGGAAAACAAAGCCATCAAAACAACACACATAACATGAACACAATCCAACCATGAGATGGGTGTCATCAACAGTAGTTAATGGCACTGAAGACAAAATAGAGGCCTGAGTAGTTTCTTTCATTCAAGTAGATTAGGACAAACAATACACCTAGTAAGAGTCCCTTTATTTGATTGTAGTACACTCTAAAAAACAACTGACTGAACTCGTAAAGGTCTCATAGACGTCAGACATAGTAGTCTGTCTGACATGCCTTCATATTTTACCTAATAAAAAACATGCATATACACAATTTTAAACATAACCTTACAAAAACACGAGCACAAATTAAATAAATATGTCTGGGAAAGACTTTGGAGCTCAGGTAATCTCTCAGCATAGAGGTTCTGTTAGGGTGGAACAGAGGTTCCCTACCTTGTGGAACAGCGAGTATGAGCAGGCAGATGAGGCCTCCCACCAGCAGGGTGGAGATGAGAGAGGCCTTCCTCCCAGCATGCTCTAGCATCCAAATGCAAAGAATGTGGGCAGGCACCTCCGTTATCCCAAACACAAACTGAGTGAGAAAGATATTAAGCCCGAATTTGCCAACGTTCAACGACAAGCAGTAGTATGCCAGGTTTAACGCAGACCTGTGGGCAAAGCAAATAGAATTGAAAATTAATTGAAAAAGTATTTAGACCATCTTTTAGTAGAGTTTGGGTCATTACCCTCTAATAATCGTGGACTGAACAACTGCTATCTAACAAATAAATTCTATACCGAATGCATTTTTAAATCTATGATGATGACATCCTTTTAACATGAATGCGCCAAATTAGAGATCTAACCTTCTTAAAAGGGAGTAAAAAGTCACTTAATTACCATCCAACCACAATACTGAAGAAATACTTCCTCAGCACTGCAGAGGCCAAAAGTGCTCGGATGCCACCTCTTTCTACAGCCTTTTCCTTTTTGAACTACAGTAGAAACACAACACAAACTACAACATTATAGAAGTCAGATCTCTGGGCACTATACAGTGCATTTTAAAAGAAAATATGTTTATAGACCTTTAAGTGTAATTGATAACAGTGATAATAACAGTGTAATGCACAACAAACAGGAGATTTGGAAGAATGTACATCATGTGGTGTTTAACAACAAACACACACAAGTGCATATACAAACACGCAATGCGCAGACACACACAAACATGCTCAAATGTACACACACACACACACACAGTTTACAATGGATTTCCTTCTCATTTTATGTCATCTGACAAAAATATTTCAGAATTGAAAACCTTTTCTAAAAGCCTGTCAGGGACAGTGCGTTTGTTGATAGCGGCTGCCTTTAGAACGAGTCGTTTTGCTTGCTCAGTTTTCCCCCGGCCCAACAACCATCTGGCAGATTCAGGGATAAACCTGTCAAGGCAACAAGATACAAAGTGACTGTTAAAAGAAGCGTATAATCATAAAATGATATGCAAGCAGCAAGAAACATATATGCTCACATACCAGATATAAACAGCTACAAGCACCAGAGGTGCTCCCATGATAAACTGGGCAATTCTCCAGTCCCGCATACAATACACTATTCCAGCCTGAATGCACTGGCCAACACCCGCCAGCACTTGTGTTAGACAGGAGGCATACGAACGCTTGGTTCTGCCCATCCATTCAGTGGCTGTGAAGAAATTATGTTTCACTAGTGTTAATCTTCCAGCATCACTGGGGTTGTTTATCATAGTTTACAAGAGCTTTATATATTAATGCTATTAATAAAATCAAATATAGTAAAAAGGAATTTTCTCAAATGAAGTCACTGAGACTGTTGTGTAAATAGAGATATAAATTTATCCTATTGCCATTAATGCCGTCAATTCATGTTACAGCACTGGAATCAAGGTCACATGTTCACCACTTTTTGTTACACTAGCTAAGCACGGTGTGTCTTTTTAGATCTTTTTCCTGGTCTGTAATGGGTGATAAGATCAAGTCATTGATTAAGTTACTACTTTTGTTGACATCTGGTGTGATGTCCTTACCTAGGACAATGCAGTTAACCCGAAATCCTCCATAGGAAACTCCAACTATGAACTGAGATACCATGTAAAAATATAGATTGGGTGAGAGGCCGGTCACAAAAGTGAAAATGGCCATGATAACGATGGAAATCTGTATAGCTCTCTGTCGACCAATCCTAAAAAAAGATTTGAAGAGAGAACTTAATACTAGACTAGGCTTAAGTCACATTAGTGTTGCATCTTAACTTCTTAAACATACTATATAACAAAACATATTTATATAACAAAAAATTACATTTCTCATTGTCACCTGTAATATCAAACTTTGCAAAGGAGACATTTCATTAGCCTATTAGGGCTTCACATTAAGCAGTCTTGTTAAACTGTGAAATTACAATATTTACTTGGCACTCACGATTCAGCGAAGGGTCCAAACAAGAGTGACCCAACCAGAATACCAGCCATGAACACTGTCTGTGCCAGGCCAACTAAATTTGCCTTATCACAGAGTAGATCAAACTGTGAAATAAAACATGATTAAAATCATCATCCTTTTATGAAGTGTCTAAGTAGAAAAAACTGATACACATCATCAGCCATAAACAAGAATTTCTGTTAAAAAAATTAATACACATTTTACATTAATGGATAAAAATAATTCTACCAAACAATATAGAAATAATAAAGATTACAATTACAAGTCATTTTTAAGAGGCGTAAAGATATTATTTTTTTCTAGAGATAAGAGCTGAGGCCATTAAATGCATATATAACCAGACACTTACATCAGAGACAATTGTAGACTTGTAGACAGAGAAATCATGCACATAACCATTGGTGCAGGTGGTGGTGTCATTGAGACCATTTTCTCTAATGGCCGAGAGGTTCCAGTTCACAGGAGTGTACATGTAACAGGCTTCAAAGGACCCATCCTGCTTCCTTGGTATTGTTAGATTCAGCTGCTCCTCCAGAGTCAGATTGGGGTCTATAGCTAAAATCCAGTCTGTGTTGCAGCGCTGACCCTCATTGCCTTGAACAAAGATCAGACTGGAGAGGCAGAACGGAAGCAGGGTATTTGGGAAGCTGAGACCAAACAGGACAAGTTTT
Source organism: Limnothrissa miodon (assembly GCA_017657215.1). NCBI lineage: Eukaryota > Metazoa > Chordata > Actinopteri > Clupeiformes > Clupeidae > Limnothrissa > Limnothrissa miodon. Next base: position 945,416 of record JAGFZM010001373.1, on the reverse strand, counting down.
TGGAAGAGACCAAAATCCCCAATAGCTTCGAGAATCTCCCCAAAGTCTGCCATGTTATTACAAGCAAGGTCTCTGCCACAGAAATCTCACAGCTGGCTTAGTCAGGGAATCACCTTTAAACAGACTGAATGAATGGTTAACCTTAGAATCAGTCTAATGAGTCAGCAGGATCTGCAAAAGTGCCCCTATCAGGATCTGTGATAAATTACACATCTCCTGCTGCTCATACTGCATGCGCACAGAACAGTTGCTTACATTTAACCAAACTAAATTGGCAATGGCTGATATATTGGGAAAAACGGGGGAAACGCCTTTCCTGTTCCACTTTAATTAAAAAAACAAACAAAAAATAAAATGCAGAAACATTATAGTCAGCGGGTCTATGGCTGGCTAATAAGACTGGCAACCAAGAAGTAATAAGGTCTGTACAGAAGTTCTTGGCTGGGTTAATCGCCATGGCAATGGCATTATTTTAGATTCCTGGTACAGTCTCTTGGAAGTAAAACACAGTGCCCTTTTGTTTTTATTTGATGCATTTTATCACACACGGATCTACAAATCCCCACAAATCGGATCCTTTATGGTCATCATAAAGTGCAATATACATGGCAAGGAACAAATTATCTGCGTCACACATGCTTACAGTCCTTGTCTAACAACATCTGACGGGTTGTAAACGTCTGAAAAACAGTGTTTTTACATAACATTGTCTATGAAAAAAGATCACAAGATACTCCAGGGGCCGGTCAGGGCCTGCCAAGAAATCCAATCCGTGATCTAAATTAAGAACGGACAGGAGTAGCTCAGAGCAAGCAAAAGGTTTGAAAGTTCAGTCTTTATTGAATATTAAAAATAATGAAATGAACATGCATTAAAACAATCAACCAAAAGGAGGATCACAGAGTGAAGTGGAACAAAAACTATATTAGTGTTTTACCATTGTCCTTGACACATTTGGGTTTAGACCATTTGATTTTTTTTTTTTTTTTGAAAACGTCTTGACAGCTCTAAAGAACAACCGAGACAACTGTTGGAATCGCAAGTTAAGTCAGTCCACAGCACAAAGTAATAGTTTGTTTTACTCAGGGTAAATGGTTCTTTACATGGCCAAGAACCATTGTGGAAGTGGAACATACTCTTCTACCATGTGCCTCCCAATGGCCAGCAAGGTCACAGGAAAAAATGAGTTGTCTAACCACTACACTTCAAAAACAAATGCTTTTTCTACTCACAGACAACGGCAACAGCCGTGAATCTTTAGGGCCAGTGCACTGGCTTGACCATAATGGCGTACCTGGATCAAATACACTCTTGACAGACCTGTCGTCACTCCCCGAGAGCCAAGCATATCATTTCAAGCAGCTTACTAACCACCCCATGACTGCCTCCCACAGGGACACAGAACATGACTGTGCTCCCCGTTGTAACGGTAATGACCAGAACACAGGCGTGGCTCAAGGACACACACACTTGCTTCACAGATAACTGTTAAAGAATATCCAAACACATGGTTGCAAAACGTGTGTATGTATGCCATCTTCTTCTATATTATAACTTGCATATTTATAATATTAAAAATATGATATGGACAGTGGAAGCTAACTTGATTTGGCAAATCACTTCAAATACAGTTAATAACAAATAGGTCCCAAACATTTACGCAAGACCATGTTTTGACGTTTGCAATCATTTAAAAAAAAAAAATCGCAAATTTAGTCTTTTTTGGGAGCTTTTTATACCAAACGTAAGTCACTAAAGCATAAGGTGCCCTTATTTAGTCTACAAGTGCTGTAATGTAAGGCGCAAACAGTAACTCCAATTACAATTGATTTCGGGGTACTAAAATCAAAAATTACATTTTGACCTCCTTCAATATATTTCCAGATTTAAAGCTCATGACTGTGAACCTGGATTTTGCACTGTATTAAACCCAAAAGGACAAGAAAGAAAATGTCCGTTTCTTTTTTCCATTCACACTCAGTCACTGAAAACAAAAGGCCAACTGTGAAACACTCAATACAATTGAATATTTATATATAAAAACATGAAATCAACACCAAATGTCATTATTTACAGACGAGCATAGTTGTCACTCAAGAACTCAGCAGCTGTTTGCCACATTCATAGGCTAAATGTTGTCTACTGTAGATATATATATATATATATATTTTTTTTTTTCAATTATTCCAAAAAGGATATTTTCAGACGCAACCCATACATGATGGTGTGTCTTGCTTCAGTAACTATATTTTTCCCCTCCTTTAAACCATCACAAATGGGCCCGATACACACAAGACAGCACTAGAGTTCAAGTGGGTCAACGGACATCAGCATTCACTTGGAGGGTACTGCCAAAAGTGCTGTGCTGGTCACTTAACCAGTGACAGTTCTGGCCCATCTTGTGAATGTTATGCAAATAGCACAAACACCAACACAGACAAGAACTTAACACCGTCAGATAAAGAGACAATGGGAAGCAACTACAACAGCTCTGACCTGGGATGAGACGTGAGCATGAGAGAATAGATATTGGGGGAAACAAGGCAATTTAAATGTCCCTAACTGACTTCTGCCAATTTCCTCTTTAAAAAGATGACCATCCATACACATCTTGAGGCCACACCCAAAAGATTGAGATCATAATGGAATCATACAATTGTTACCATAGTATATTGTGTTATCATACTATTAATATCATTTCTTAATTCATCATAGAGGAATCACCAGAACTTGTGGTCCCAGGCCTGTAACAGCCCCTTTTATCCTCAGTGACAGACTTTTATTGCATGTGGCCCAGTGTTCAGGATACAAAACCTCACAGCCAAAAGAACAGTCTGATCGAAGACCAGCATCAACTGGACGTCCAAGGAGAATAGATAAGGTAAGCTGCCATCAAGTTCACACAGAGTACGAAGAAAATGCATTTGTAAGGAGGTATATGTTCTGGTAGTCATTTTAAACTAATTCGACACCAGCCAACGGCGCCTTGAAGGTATCAAATACTTTAAAAACATCAGACATTGAGAGCCTGAAATGTAGACATGGTCACAACTTGAATTACTGCCCTAAATTGCCTGTATGTGCACAGTTATATCTCCTGCTCCAACTCTAACCATTGTAATGAGGGCTTCCAGTATTCCTGGGAATATGCTACCAAGTGAACCTCAATCAATCCACTAAATTCATCACCTTTTCCATTCAGTCAGGATCTGCTATTAGGTCACGCCATTTGAGGCAAAACAAAACAAAAAAAAAAGTTGAGTGTATTGCATATGAAATATGTTTGTATGTGAGTGACTGAGTGTGTGTGTGTGTGTGTGCAGGGGTGTAGACACTATACACTTGAATCTACAGGTGATCACACCATGAAGGAAAAAAAACATAAAACAAAAACAAACAAAAAAAAGCTGTGTTGCAATTGTGTGAAAGTGCTCCCAATAGATGACACCCTATGCCCAACAAACTCACCACAATGGTAATGGACATCCCTATGCCCAACAAACTCACCACAGGGGTCACGGAGGTTATCTCTGCTCATGTGAAGATATACAAGAGACAAGGAGAGCTGTTTGCAAACAACTCGAACAATTGCAAACAATTCACCATTAACTTAACATTAACAACACTGAAACCACACTCACTCCACTCTACATGGCAACAAACACCCCGACATCTGAATCAGTAAAACTGTTTAAAATAAGGCATTCTTTTTAACGGAAAACATTGTAGGAAACAAGTTGAGATTGTGCAGTGTGTGTACGTGTGTGTGTCACTCTTATGCCGTTTTCCTCTTTAAAACAACAAAAAAAAATGGAAACATGGAATTGTGGAGTGAAAGGATGCGGATAGCCGCATCCTTCTGCGTATAGACCAACACTGTAAACAATTCAAGTGCACTTCCTATGAGCTTCTGCACTTCAGTACAGTCCCTCCCACAAGCTTGACAGGGGCTCAGAATCCCATGTGCTGATGAGACACTATCCTCTTTGGCAGTAGTGGTTCTCTTTAGGCCAATGAATGCAAAATACTGTGCAGCGCAGGCAGGCGGGCTGCAGGTGGTGTGATCCTTAACTTATACTCAGCTGGGCGAAACCCATGAGTTTAATGTCATCTGGAAGTTCAGAGCCTTCAACCCCAGACGCCTTGAAGGGGGAAAAAAAACAAGAGAGGACCAAACATGTAATTGCGGTCATTGTAATTGTATTTTTTTTATATTGTGCATATCAACTAAAAAACAAATCGACACCATCAACAAAGCATGACCCACCAGCTTGAAAGTGACGTTTTTATTGTTTAGAGGGTCATCAACAATCTTCTGCAAATTTGCTGCAACTGTGGGGAGGCAGACCAGGAGTCAATGTCAGTAAATGGGACTAAACATCAAACCACAGGAGTGAGTGGAGCCGTGACACTTGACAGAAAGCGTGTGCATGCCGAGACTCACCGATGACCAAGTCTTTGCCGTCTACTAGTCCAGCAGTGACCAGCTCTTGAGAAACGCCATCTGCAGTATCTGAGAGAGAAAATGGCTCTCAAGCTGATTAACTGCCAACGCAGTGTCAATTGTACAGTAATGTCAAACAAGCAATTGAACAAGCAAACACCTCCACCTACCTCTTCCTGGCATGAATTCAAAGCGGATGTCGTTGAGTTCTTTCTTCAAATTTCTGAGGGTAAGAGATAATAAAACGGGGGTTGAAATAAACTTCAGAATGCAAGCATCCCCTGATGAATACAAAGGAAAAAAATCCTCTGCCATTCAGAGTAAAACAGTATCTTATGTCAGAGGGCCATCTGCCACTTCCATGATTTACCAGCAGTTGACTGCCACCAAAACAATATTGGATAAAATCAATAAACTGAGCTTAAAATGGCTTTTGCACTCCAGGCATAAGTGCATGGGGCTCCACTTTGTCTGATATCTTTATTACCGCATATTACGAGGGCAATAAGACATCAGAAGACTTGTGAAAGTGCTGTTGCGCAACAGTGAGGTGACCTACCTCAACCTCAGCACCAGACTAATAGGCTGCTGAGCAGCATCAGGACAAGTGGCTGCAGCTGGGAGCTGGGGCTTCACCACAAACACACCAGACACAAACCAAAAGAATGAGAGAGAAAGAAAAACAGAGAGACAGGCAGGCAGAGAGACAGACAGAAGACAGAGAGAATGAAAGAAAGAAGACAGAGAGAGAGAAAGTAAGTGAGATAGAGAGAGAGAGAGAAACAACAATCAATAAAAGTGAACTCAAAGTGGCCTGAAAGGGTTCACATGTTTGTTTGGGTGTGTGCTGTGCATCGTCTGGCTGGGATGTAGGGCAAGGGTGTGCTGTCGCGTCAGTGGACTGACCTCAAAGCTGGCGGCCATTATAGTGGCAGTGGGCTCTCCAGCTGGCTGGCTCTGGGGTGCGCTGGGGTCAGCTTGTGCAGAGCCCGAAGCCTGGAGCAGGGTAGAGGGATCCCCCGTGAAGATCTGAAACAACGAGTGAACTTGTCTGAGTACATATTTTTAAATGGTTTGTAATACCACCACTCCATATGTGTGACAGTCGGACACATTTAGGTATATAACTTACCTCTGTGCTCGGAGGGTCTTCTTTCACTCTAGGCGACTAGAAATACAGAAATGAACCCTAATCACCAAATAGACACTGCATCCCAAATACCAATACTAATCTTCTGTAATGTCCTGTCGCATTAACGTTGTTTATTTGTTTATCTTATTAATTCCAGGTGACAGAAGCATTTATGTGTATGTGTTTATAAAAAAGGAATACAATGTAAATTTTAAAAAAAAGTTAATTCTGTCATTAAGAACTAATTTGTCCGTTTTTCTAGAACTTTTGCATGCATACAGTACATGCACACACACAAACAAGAACAATTCCTCTACTTCTCCACTTTCTCTCCACAGGCTGACTAGTCAGAGTCCTAGGTACTAGAGTCTAGTACCAGACAAACAAACCCTCTTACCCTCAGAGCAGCCACCGCCGCCTTGCCCTCCTCACTCTCCAAGTCCAGCTCGTCGTCACTCCACTCCCACTCCCCATCCTCCGTCTTATGGAGCCGGCCGCTGGAGCCAGGAACCCTCCGTACCTAGGCACATGCGCGCGCGCACACACACACACACACACTTCAGTCCTCCCAGAGATCCCCGGTCTTCATTGCTTGTCTAAAATGATGAAAGACCTACGCCATTGGCACTATGCTCCTACCTTCTTTGACCTGTCTGCTATAGTTGGAGCCCGCTGGAGAAGCTTCTCTTGCAAATATTCATGGTTCTGTGGAGAAATGCACAATTCTAAATCTTTGGGACATTTCCTCTGAACTCTGCCTTTAGAAAATCTAATGTCAACCATATGAAATGCTACCCTCTACAGGGTTGAATGAGACAGGCCACGTGTGTGTGTGTGTGTGTGTGTGTACATGCACAGCATCAAAACAAACACACAATACACTGACGAGCTGGGTCAAATAACAGTCAGTTTGTAAATGTACAACAGTGGTGGTGTGTGTTTTTGTTTGTGTGTGTGTATACAAAACAAAGGCAGAATCCCAGGTACTGTGGGGATACAGAGGGAAGTCAGTCACACTCGTATGTGATTGCATTCAATGGTGCAGCCACTCACCTTGGCTTTTGTGAAGAATTTGTGCTTCAGAAGCTCAGCAGCAGTGGGCCTGGGGGGGGGGATCAAAGGTCAAAAGATAAGACAGGGAGCCCTCTGCCATGGGAGGTCCTCAGACATTAGCACATGACGTGTGTCTATGAATGTCCGACTCGTGTAGGGACACTAGTCACCGCCGAGCAGTCACACCTGGGAAAGACCTTGGTCATCAGCAGTGGGATGACCTGCTCAATATCCGAGCTTTCCAACGCTAAGAGCTTTCAAGAACAAGACATGGTGGTCACCTTTTCTCTGGGTCTTTTTGTAGGCACAGCGAGATCATCTTGCGGAAGGACTTGCCGTACTTCTTCACCATCTCCTTATCGGTGACGCCCGTCTCCAGGCATGGCGGGTCGTTCTGGAGCGTAAGCATGAGCACCTGGCCAGAGACACATTCAGAAGACCACCCATCACCTTGGCCTCATCCACATAGAGGACAGGGTTGTCTATGCAATATGCAAGTGCACTCTCTAAATAAGAATATAATATCAACACTAGAGGGAAACTCATTCACCTATCCATGATTACGGTTTACACACACACACACACAAGCAATGGGACAGCACACAGAAAGAGAGAGAGAGAGAGACACACACACACACGTGCACGATTTTCACAACTGAGCACTGCTTGCACAGGTGTTTTCCTGCAGGTGATTTGAATCCGAGGAAGGCCAGCAAAGGTGGACATGTAATCTCCAGCCTCAAAAAATAAGGACCCATGCTTTGAGATAACACACCATACAGCAGAGAGGGAAGAGTATTACTGTGGTCCACTCACCTTCATGGGAGGATATTTGTGATATGGTGCAGCACCGGTCGCCAGCTCAATGGCTGTGATGCCAAAGCTCCATATGTCAGCCTTGAAGTCATAACCCCTCACCTATAAGGGCACAAAAAGCAAAAGCAAGAATCAGTCACATCTCATCATTACTGCCCCCTAAAGGATGACCTGGTCACTGTCATTACTTGATGTAGGGCAAGAACAAGTGGAGATCAAACAGTAAAGCACAAAAACGTATATATTATTGTACACCAATAGTGAATTACTGGGAATCATGGTTAATCAATAATAATTTTAACAGCACTGGTATAATACTTTGAAAGTTATTATTATACAATAAATATTATTATTAAAAAAAAAAGTCTCTCCATGTTTAAAGAGACATATTCTCAAATTCCAAACACGATATCAAGCTGAACATTTAATTCATTTTAATGAGACATGAAGGAATGGTTGTCCGAAAAATAAATAATAATAATAATAATAATAATAATAATAATAATAATAATAAAGGGTCAAAGTGATGTAATTTTGGTTTTGAATTGCCCATAGTAATCTGTCTCTAATCAGTCTATAATTATTTCACAAATAAAAAGCCTCCCATTTATCTGGTGAAAGCTATTCATTTCAGTAGCTGAAGGATTATCAGTTCAATGCACAATTGGGGGAAAAAATTACTACTTAGCATTTAAGCCAAATCTAGCCAATGCAGATTAGGACTGATATGAACATCCTGTTTCACACATCTTGTGTTTATTGTATGGTGTTAGAGTGGATTTATAAAGTCGTAGAATTTTCCAGCACTCACTTGAAACTGTCAAGCGACCAGAGTGGAGACTGTCGGCCTCTGCTCAAAACTGGGACAAGGCACCAGGCAGGAAAAGAATGCTGTTTGAAAGGGCATGGCATACTCTGATGGGAATGAAGTGTATAAACATTCGCCTGGGCCTTTAAAAGCATGGCTAAAAGCATCCGTAAACTGCAGACACTCTTGAGTGAAGATGCCCTCTACTAATTGTCTGCCATTTGTGGAACAGATCGAATAAGCAACTGTGGAAGACCTGTAGTCGCAAACTGTCTTCCTCACAGGCCACACTCACTTGCTTTACTTTTATTCATATTATAGGGATAGGCAATATTTCTTTCCCCAGTTCGTGGTGTCTGAGTCTGATAGCAGCAGGTTTAGCCTAGCATAGGCCTCTGTATAAGATTAGACAATTAGCATTTTGTTCAAAAGTGACTAAGAATCCTCAATTTTTTCTCAATTAAACTTGACCTTCTTTGTTGCAAAGAATGATACCAAAGGAGAACTAAATTTGGCTCATTTAATTCAATATAAACATTTCTAGGCTCATATTGCATGAAAATGTAATCTCATTCCAGTGTAGTAATCAAGGAAATTTGCTACCACATCTGGAAACAGTCCCACTATGTTTCAAAATTAAGAAGTGCAAAACACTAATGTTATGGGCTGATTCAAAAATCTATACAACAAAGGTGGCCTCATAGATACAGCATTGTTTGTAGGTGCTTCACACATTTCCCAGTAAGAAAAACTAGGTTTCATTTGTAAACTGATTTCCATTCAGTCATTCAGAGTATGTCACTAGTTGGCCAAATGAGCCGTCTGGAACATGACAGGTCTGGGCTATGAGATAAATGGCAAAGATTCCTCAAGGGGTGAACACGAATGCAGTTCTGAAACCTGATTTTGTGAGCAACTCACCTGCTCCATCACCTCAGGGGCCATCCAGCAGGGCGTCCCGACAAACGTCTTCCGCACTTTGTTCCGAGTCATGTCACCACCAGTTGCTAGAAAGGCACTCACTCCAAAGTCTGCCCGCAGGAAAGGAAAGATCAGGATGATGAGGTGGGAGAAGACCACAAGTAAAACTGTCAAGGACAGAGACAAGACTACCAACTGGGCTATTCATCACAGTGAGAACAATGAACCACACTCAAGCAGTGAGTAGAAACATGTTGGACTAACACTCGGAAACTATGTGGGGGCAGCATGTCTAACATAATAACACTGAGATTCTCTGAGAAAAGGGGTAATCTAGCTTTGCCATTTTTGGCTGATCTTTGGTTCAATTAAAAAAAAACATCAAATGTGTTTGTTTGTTTTAACATAATTGTGTTTATGTAACATAAATATTATACGGTATTGCTTGCTGAGTCTTCAAACACAGACTGAAACCTAGGAATACTGACCAGCAATTTGCACTGATCCATCTTCCCCGAGAAGGATATTTCCAGCTTTGACATCCCTGCAGGTGCAACATTACAACCGTCATGACCAATCACATCTCACGTCAATAAACAATCAACTCTCTCCTGAATAACTAATAATAATAATAATAATAATAATAATAAAAGGATTATTTCACACAATTCTGTAACAGTGCAAGCACCTTGCATGCCAGAAGAGCTGAACTACGCAGCTGTTTGTCCTACCATACAGTACAGATCACATCATAAGATCTTCTAAGTGACTACATGATAGTGCCAGCAAAGACTGCACAGTTGTGCAATGTAGAGTTGCATAATACAATTTCACTAAATTATTAATTGACCAAGATGAAATATTTAAAATCCCACAACACACAGTGGTCATTGTGAACAACAAGCTTTTACAACTGCAAGACATTAGTAATGTCTCAAAGGACGAGGTCATATTTATATTTCAGTCACATTGAAGCAGCATGTTCCCGTGTTCCTCATGTTTCTCAGTAAATAACAGATCTGCAGTCGTCTAACGTCCGAGACTATAAAGCTCAGGAGCTTAGTCTGGCCAAGCTGCCGTACTACCCGACTTCTGGGAGGCGGGCTTAACCTGCATCCATCAGATGTCTCTGTATACTACTTGACGAATCTACAACCAATCAGACCACTCATTCCGATGACGTATGCGTAAGCTCGTTTCTCATGTAGCGCCACAGAAAGTATGGGTGGGCCCAGGCCTTCGCTGCGCTACTATTGACCAACACCAGCTGTCACATCTGCTACGGCCCTGCCATACTGCACCTGTGAATCTGCCCATTCCTGTGCAGATAGTCCAGTCCTTCCAGAACCTCTTTGAGGATGGTGGCGATGCTGGTCTCGTCCATGACTCCGGACTTGTGCTCCCCCCGTGATATGATGTACTTGATGAAGTCCAAAACTGAGCCTGATGGAGATAAACAGATGTGTCAGCCAGAGTTATCCTGCACTAGCCCATAAGAACAATCAGTTAAGCACAACTTCAGTCAAGCAAACCTTTCAAACATTTCTAAAGAATGTACTTGTACTTGCACTTTGTGCAAACTAAGTGTCTGAGAACCAGCCATAGGCATTCGTTTTCATGACGGTGGGCGGGATACTTTCTGCTTCAACCAATGGCTACTGCTTGGCCGTGACGTATGCCATTTCAGATTGGGCGCTAGAGTTCAACATCATCGCCTTAAGCCCCCGATCTGTTCGCTGATTCGCCGACGCGATTTCTTGACGGAGAAAACTAAAGCTTATCGTTAGTTCCCTGACTAGTTTGGAGGAAAATGAAATTGACTGGAATAAGCAGTACCAATAATGAAAAAGAAAAAACGCCCAAAATGCATAACGTGAGAGTAACATTTATGTGACCGGTGTCAAGTAATGTAAAATTCAACCGAGTTAGAAGTTGTTGGAATGGATGCAGCGGTCTTGTATCAGCCCTACTCCTGTATCAAGCAGGCTACAGTAGGGGTGGGCGATATAGTTTAAAATTTATATTGCGATATATTTTGAACCATAGACGGTAGATGATATACATCACGGTATACTTTGGTATGTAACTTACAGCATAACAGTTTCTTAATGGTTACCATAGCATAAAGTCAATATGTACAACAGTTGTTTAGTCATCGTTTGGAGGTGTTTATATTGGACTCTCAAATTCACACAGAAGTAAACTGGTAAGCTGCATTTGTGTCACGCAGTAGCTGTTCTACTTATAGGCTCTTACACAGTTTCGTTGTAAGAATGAAAAGGTGCTATCAATAAGGTGAACCTACAGGTCAACATTTTTTCACATGGTTGTGGAGACGCAATGAGCCTATTACGGTATGGCGATATGACCCAAAATCTCTATCATTGGCCAAATTCATATTGCATACGGTATATATCGTCTATATTGCCCACCCCTAGACTACAGTGTCTTTAGTTCAGGTAGGCCTATGCTAATATTGTTTCCATGTATTTGTTTTTATGTCTATTATCTCATATGTCCAAGATTGAAGTGAGTGAATCTCAGTATTTCCTGAAATTATATGGACCGGGCTTTTATTTACTTAGAATAGGCTACCCAAACCCAGGCCTTATCAATTTTACGCAGGCCTTTATTTATTGCCAGTAGGCAGAATCCGCGTTAGGATACATATGATTTTTTTTGTTGCATCAATTACAACGCTATGACTAGTTTGATGCTCTCCGATTGGAGCTTCACGAGCACATCCTTCAGAAGCGCAGAGCTGCCCGTCTCTGAAGTAGGCCTAAAGAATGCCTTCACTTTGAGCAGCGAAATGACTTTCGTATCATATCCGTAATTAAGCCTATCAAATTATCTTCTGATCGCCATAGTTTCTGCTAACGTTTTCTGCGTTGTTTCTGAACTAGGGCTTTGACACTGAACGTCGGTATTCGAATATAATTCGAATATTAAAAAAGCCTGATATTCTGTTATGAGTCTGTTATTATTTTTGTGCTAATGTGTTTGCTTTTAAACTCAATCCGGGGTTTTTTTTATTTGTTAATCTCGAGCTCACTAGCAAGGCTATTCTTGGTCAGCTGTGCTTTTGTAGTAAGATCATGCAAACTCTTTCTGTTGGCATGTGAACTGCGTGGTTGTGTTGCATCCGTAAATGCAGGGAATATTCCAGTTTAAAATGGAATGATGGCACGATAAAACTTTGTAGGCGACGTTGATCTAACCGGAATATAATAACATATAGGAATATTCCGGTTTGCACTTCCAATACTCTTCCACACATGTATTCAGGATCTTTTTAAAACCGTTTTAACCAGAATACTGATCTTACAGGCCTACCAAATTTGATGTCCATGTAACCGTAGTAACGGACTCATACACTGCCTTCTGGTGGACAGCACTAGAATCTTTGATGCCTACAACTTGACAACTTGCTACGTTTGAGGTGTTTTACTGAAGACAACATATCAACATTGATAATGATGAAGGACTATAGTAATAGTTCAAGTTTATCTTGGCTGCATTGCAGATTATCGTACATGCTGCATAATAACAATGTCAGTATACTGGTGATAAGTTAATGTGTACTGCAGTTTGTTTATTGGCTAAAATATGCACATTTGCACATTGCATTTTTCATTAAAAGTGTCAAAATGAGGTTACTGTGTTTAGTGGCTGCAATGCTCCCGCACCATACCACAGCATTTATGGGTCGCATTATGGGTCTACATATTTTGTTGTTTTTTTGTCCTTGGCCAATCACATCCCTGATGTATGTAGTTTATTTAACCCTCTGTGTCAAAAAAGTAACAACATATTTTATTCATAATTTTAGGTTTTACGCATTTAAAAGTATCGAACGCAAAAATCGGAAATCGCATCGCAATCGCAATATTTGTCAGAAAAAACGCAATTAGATTTTTTCTCAAAATCGTACATCCCTAGTACACAGTCAAAATTCCCAGGAAACAATCGTTCCACTTCCATACGTTCAAAAGACAGAACGGCTCCGGATGAGGGTTTGGAGGGGATAAGCTACTATAAACAGCCAGACATTCAGGGACACGGGGGCAGTGATAGAGACGTACATGACCTGGTCTGAGAGGAACTACAAACTTGACTGCCTAAAAGGATTACCTCTCAACGAGAGACTTAAAATTTATGTGACAGCGACAGTACGAATCCACACACACACACACAAGCAAACACAAATGCAAGAACATACACACATCTCCAGTGTAGACATACAGTGTATAGAAGCAAGCACACAGCTGTCATTTCATTTCACTAACAAATCTCAAAGCAGTCAAATCAGATGAGAGGAAAACTGCAGCAGACACATCAGAGCTTTGGGCAAAAGTCCTTCCTTGTGGTACTGGCAAAAGCTGGATTCAGCATACAACTGACTGAGAAATCCATCTTTAGTCCATTTTTAATCTAAGACCTAGACACTACCGCCTCACCTGGTAAATTTCTCAATCTACCACTGCATGCCTGTTACTACTTGCTGACACTCAAGTAGGGGTGGGCAATATAGACGATATATACTGTATGCAATATGAATTTTGCCAATGATAGAGATTTTGGGTCATATCGCCATACCGTGATAGGCTCATTGCGTTTCCACAACCATGTGAAAAAATGTTGACCTGTAGCTTCACCTTATTGATAGTACCTTTTCATTCTTACAACGAAACTGTAAGAGCCTATAAATTGAACAGCTACTGCCTGACACAAATGCAGCTTACCAGTTTACTTCTGTGTGAATTTGAGAGTCCAGTATAACCTCAGAACGATGACTAAACAACTGTTGTACATATTGACTTTATGCTATGGTAACCATTAAGAAACTGTTATGCTGTAAGTTACATACCAAAGTTTACCGTGATATACATCATCTACCGTCTATAGTTCAAAATATATCGTAATATAAATTTTAGACTATATCGCCCAACCCTACACTCAAGAAAGGCCTAAACCTTGAAATGTACCTAGAAATACACCTACAGTGCAACACTTTACATTTCTTTGCTCATCTTCGATCATCTAGGAAGATCCTCATACTGCTTCAAACATATCTAGTCAAAGCTTGACAGCTTCTCGATTTTTTGTCCTTTGTGGATAATACAAGGCCGACCAGTAAAAAGGCAAAAAGATAAGAGCATATTGCCATCTACCGTTACCAACCAGCACTTGACAAATAATTTAAGCATCATCCTGTGCATGTATACTCAAAAAGACAGAGAACAGACTGGTTAAAGTCTTAATCGAATTATTACAAATAACCAAGCTAAGGGGAGCATGTAAATACGGACCGTTTCTCGAGGCAAAATGCCACTAAAAGTGCATTGTCTTTTGGATTGAAAGAGAAAAAAGAAGAGGCAACGCCCGTACCTCCACTGAGGAGCTTCATCACCAGCCACAGTTCATCCCTCACCACAAAGGAGGTATAGTAGGACACAATGTTGGGATGATGGCACTGGCTCATAGCCTGGATCTCCTTCTGCAGGTGACAGGTAAAAAAACTTTTTAACACAGACATTGAACAGAAACAGACAAAATTTACATTCATTCAACCAATTTAATAATTCACTACATTCAACCATTTCATTCACTACATTCAACCACTTCAATAGGATTTTGGTGACATCCAATAATAACCTAATGTAGCATTCTTGTATTAAGAAGAAAAAAAATAACTTTTACTCTTATGCTATATGGCCTATAAATAAAAAAAAAATACATAAGACACTGTAACATTAATAAAGCTGTTGTGTTCTATCATACTTTAAATACAAATATTAGTGTTTCTGTTTTATAGTCTGGGTCCAAAACTACATACTAGGGAAAGGAATCGAGAACTAGGTACCAAGTAGAACCGAGACTAATGCTTCAATCTAATGGAACCATATAGCTCTGATCTCATCAATTCCACCCATTAATGCTACCATCTTTTTTGGGATCATTTCTGAAAGTAGACTTTAAATAGACAAAACGGTTCAACATAGTTTAGCTCATTATGGCCACAAAGTTACAGCCAATAGTGTAGATACTGAAAACTTGCGTAAACTACCAATTTCTAAAAAGGATGCTAATTATACAAACTAGCTAAGAATCCAAACACAATTAATTAAGAATCTGAACAATGTTATATAGAGAGTGACATCAATACTGATCAAATACTATGAATTCCCACCCAACTACAAACAACTAGAGAAGGTTTCAAGGTAAGACCAAAAGTTTGCAAAGCAGAACAGAGGTGACACT